>JAGWCC010000616.1:0-279809 GCA_022651775.1 Drusus annulatus
GCTTCTATTAACTGTCGTAATGATCTTAAGCTGGTTATTTTCGCTGGTTAACGGCAAGACTCCGCCCATATTTTTTATTTTGCCACTAAACTTGACACAACTAAAAACGGTTTTTTTTAGGTTAGATGCTATATTTTTGTTGATAAAAATACTGTGAAAAAGTGGCTATACGAATACACAAGAACATTATGTCGATATGTGATATGAATGGATGTTTAAATACCGTAGCCTTAGTCTTAGCCACGCCCATTTGCGCCGAGTCATGTTAAAATCATCAAAAACAAGTCCAAAACTGACTTCACTGGCTTTGGCTTGGGCTACCTCTTGTATACTCTAAGGTTCACACACATATATTATAAGAATGTCTATCTTTGTCATACATGACCGATATTTGAATGATGAATTTACTGGTAAGGTGTGTGTTTTGCTTGCCACATTTTGTGTTGATATTCTAAGGCGTGTCTATATATGTAACGTCATTGGACCTGTGATTATTGGTAATGGCTATAAACCAACTCTTATTTAAATTAGAATTAATATTACGCTTTATTTTGGTATTAATGACGGTCTCCGTGGCCGAGTGGCCAAGACGCTCGGCTGGGAATCCAAGGGCGGCGAATTTCCCACAATTAATACGTGTTAATTCACATTTAATTCGTATAAAATAGCAAATATTTATAATTTTCCATGAAGCACTCACTTTGTGGTAAGACAAGATTAAATTTAAAATAAAAGTAACTTTTTTTTGACACCACTTTATTAGATGCATATACCAACCGGTTTCGGCTCTACCTGAACCTTCTTCAGGGTTGAACAAATATGTATTCTTCAACCCTGGAGGTTCAGGTAGAGCCCAAACCGGTCGGCATATGTATTTAATAAAGTGGTGACAAAACAAAGTTACTCTTATTTCAAATTTAAATATTAACTGGTATAAGACCACCATTCAGAATTGAAACGTTGCTTGAAATAGCGTTGGCCAGCGTGTTTGGTGACCAGATCTGAATAGCTGGGTACTTCCCAACCATCCTCTTCCCCTCCCACTACCTTCAGTCTCACAACATACACACTGGCTCCAAACGGTTGGGAGCAGATGAGACTTGTACGGTATTCCGAATAGTCGGGTACTTACCAACCCTCCTCTTCCCCTTCTCCTTCTCCCTCCACTACTCTGTCTCACAACATACCCCGGTTGGGGATGCCATAGTCTCACTGGCCCCAAACGGTTGGGACCCTTGTGAGGTATGTTGTGAGGTTGAAGGTAGTGGGGAGGAGAATATAGGCAAGAGGAAAGTAAGGAAGGAAATTCCTGGCTATTCAGATCTGGTCACCAAACACGACGAAAGTCAGGTGGTCTTTCACCAGGGCGATACTTATATACTGTGTATTTTTTTTATTCGAGTGAAATAACACAATATAGTGAAATGGCTTTAGCCATGTTTGGTGACCAGATCTGAATAGCCAAATACTTTCCAACTCTCCTCTTCCCCTTCTCCTTCCCCCCTCCTACTACCTTGAGCCTCGCAACAAGCCCCAATTGGGGATGCCATGGTCCCACTGGCTCTCGACGGTTGGGATTCTTCGTTATTAAAGCGTTTTCATGATAAAATCATTTATTTTTAGTAATACTTAGAAGTATATTCATAATATTTTAGTTATCTCCATCTGGGGTAACCTTGGAGTAACAATATATGGAGAGAGAGCTAATTCATTTTACCCAACCTATACGAATTTGGGATAAATCACTTTCTCCGGGTTTTTACGTCGTACACCATGAGAGAGAAAGAGACAACAAAAAAATCGCAAAATATCACACCGCTTTTAGGTATGTAACAATGTTCCCCGTCTCCCGCGTCTCTGGCGACTCCTCCGCCCACACGTTTTCATATGCGACATTACTGGACATAACTCAACGGTTTTTTAGGTTGGATGCTATTTTTTTGCGTACAAAAATACTGTGAAAAAATGGCCATACGAATAAACAAAAACATTATGTCATTACGTGCTATGAATGGACATGTAAATACGCTAACTCTAGTCCTATCCACGCCCAGGTCAGGCAAACATCATCAATACTGACTACAGAAGCGCTCCCTCCCATATATTATTGCTCTGAGGGGGTAACATTAACTTAGAGGTATACAGAGTGGTATCAATTCAAGGCAGTGTAGTCAGTTTTTGATGATTTTTACCTGACTCAGCGGATCTGGGCGTGGCTAATACTAAAGCTAGGGTATTTATACATCCATTCAAATCACATATCGACATAATGTTTTTGTTTATTCGTATTACCACTTTTTCACAGTATTGTTATCAACAAAAATATAGCATCTAACCTAAAAAACCGTTTAGTTGGGTCAAGTTTAGTGGCATAATACAAAATGTGGAGCCCAATATCATTGTGACAGTACATAGAAGCGGAGCATTACATTTGTTGTCTCATTTGTTGTCTCATGGTGTACTACGTAAAAACCCGGAGAAAGTGATTTATCGCAAGTTTGTATCGGTTGGGTAAAAATAAATAGCTCTCTCCATATATTGTTTCTCCAAGGTTACATGCTATATTTTTGTTTACAACAATACTGTGAAAAAGTAATTATACGAATAAATAAAAACATTATGTCGACATGTGGTATGAATGGATGTATAAATACCCTAGCCCTAGTCCTAGTCCTGGTCACGCCCAGGTCTAGCCGAGTCCGGCAAACCTCATAAAAACTGACTACAGCAGCGCTCTCTCTTGTATATTATTGCTCTGTGCATTAGATGCTGCAAGTGGTAAATTGCCTTCGTCTGTAATTAGTCAGACCCACTCTGTCGATGTCAAGGCTAACCTCTCGGAGAATAACAATTTGTATAATTTGTTAGTACACGTTCAGTGGCTAATTAGCAATATAATGGTTTCCATTGTGAGTACGTACGGACGTACGGACGTACAGACGTACTGTGGTGTGAACTCACAGCAAGAATATATATATATATAGAGAGAGAGAACTAAACATTTTTACCCAACTTGTACAAATTTACGATAAATCACTTTCTTCCTGTTATTTCGCCGTAAACCGTGAGAGAGAAAGAGACGAGACAAGTTGTCACATAATATCGCACCACTTTTCGGTATCAGCATCGTGTTTTAGCATGTTTTCCGTATTCCTCGTCTCCGCCCACTACGTTTTGTCATGCGACATAACTCAACGGTTTTCGAGGTTATATCCTATATTTGTGTTGATAACAATACTGTGAAAGAGTGGTTTTACAAATAAATGCTGCATTATTTTGACGTGTGCTACGAATGAATGCGAAAAAGCGTGTCCATGAAAACCCTAGCCACGCCCGAGTCAGGAAAAAATCAACAATCCTGACCACATAAGCTATCCCTCTTAACATATAATTCTCTGAGGCGTAATGATTAGTCAGTTATGTAAACATTTACAAGATTGATTATTTCTTGCTGTTCCTCAATCATCACTTTACTAATTATGGGTATCATTCTCCACTGTCCAGAATGTCGATACTTGTTACCTCAAGCCATGGTCTTGATTTTTGTCATTCTTTACGCTCTACCAAAACTTTGACTTGAATTTTCTTTGTAATGTATATTTGGTCCTATTTTAGTAATTGCTTCAATATAATATTATGTGTGGTGTTGTTTTTTCTCTGTTGCTCTTTTTTCCCGTTTCGTGTTATGCATTTATTTTTGAAATTGTTCGTTAGGTTATAGATAGATACATTTTTTTTACAAAATATTGTAGATGAAAATAACTAATAATATTCAATAAATAACAGGTTCGAAAATATTGAAAAAGAAAATAAATAAATAATATTAAAGAACAAATCCAAATCTAATATGAATTAAATAATGTAGATTACTGAGACAACGCGCGTGACTGCACTAAACTAAGCCAACGCGGCATACCTGTGATTTACTGCGTTTAGTCTCGCACAAACATTCTTTTGACAAACAAGCTGTCACCAGCTGCCACAAACGCATCGCTGTAAGCTCTTTTCCGAGATAAAATGCCTTCCTGTGCTTTTGACAAGTGTAAAAATCATTCGGGAACCAAAAACAAATCTCATGGAGTTTCTTTTCATGCGAAGTACACACGAATCACTTATTATTTCAACTAATACAATTATTCACATACCAAATGGTATAAGTGATATAGCGAATGCAGAAATACATAAGTGTGTGGAAGACAACCTAGCGACAGTACACGAGTACGTCGCATGCTACTTCGCTCGTAAGTTCGTTAGGAAAGAGAGGGCTTGTAACGCGGAGAATGTAACGCGGGACGTTCAAATAGCCATCTCATTCATACACACATATTCTGCTTGGTATGGCTATCCTTTTCATGTGTTATGAGATATCAGAGCGTGCCAAATTTATCGTTCAATTTGTATGAATATGACGTGTCTTGTATTTTATGTCTATGATCCAAATATTATAATATTATGTGTGGTGTTTTTTTTTCTCTGTTGCTCTTTTTTCCCATTTCGTGTTTTAATTAATTTTTATTCTGATTTCAGACACAAGTCGAGGATGGCGCTCTCCAGGGCTTTGCTTTTGGCCACCTTGCTGGTGGCCTGCGCCAGCGGAGTCCTCTCCTACAAGATCCTGGTGATGGTGCCCATGCCCGCGAGGAGCCACTACAACCTGGGGAAGGGCGCGGCGGACATACTCCACGAGAGGGGGCACGAGGTAGGTCCCGGCGCGCCACCAGGTTGTCCACCACTTCTTCCTCCATCCCCTTTCACGTCCACCTTCTCTACTATCCACCGTGTCCATTTCATGTTCTTTCCCCTGGAGGAACAATGTATGGAGAGAGAGAGCTAATTATTTTTACCCGACCTATACACATTTGCGATACATCACTTTCTCCGGGTTCGTACGTCGCACACCGTGAGAGCGAGAGAGACAGCAAATATAATACACCGCTTCTATGTACTGTCGCGAAGATCTTGAGCTCCCGGGTCACCACGGGACTCCGCCCACATTTTTTACTATGCCACTAAACTCGACACAACTAAACGGTTTTTTAGGTTACACGCAATATTTTTGTTGATAACAATACTGTAAAGAAGTGGTTTTACGAATAAAAAAAAAAATTGTGTCGACATGTGCTATGAATAATAATAATAATATTTGGATGATTTTTATAGCGCCGTTTTTGTGAAAAATCACCTCAAGGGTGGCAATGGATGTATAAATACACTAGCCCTAGTCCTAGCCACGCCCAGGTGTAGCCGAGTCCGACAAACCTCGTATAAACTGACTACAGCTCTCTCTACAGCGCTCTCTTTTGTATGTTATTGATCTGAGGGTTGAAGGTAGTGGGGAGGGGTAAGAGATGGGGAAGGGGAAGGTTGGAAAATATCTATCCATTCAGATCTGGTTATCAAACATGGCTAAAGCCATTTCACTCACATAAAAAATAAACAGTATATTTAAGTATCGCCCTGGTGAAAGACCACCTGACTTTTGTCGTGTTTGATGACCAGATCTGAATAGCCAGGAACTTCCTAACCTTCTTCTTCTCTATATTCTCCTCCCCACTACCTTCAACCTCACAACATACCTCAATTGGGGATGCCATAGTCTCACTGGCTCTAGACGGTTGGGTTATCATTATTATTATATAATAAACTATTAAAAAAAATATATATATATATTTAGGAATTTATGCTTTCATTACTTTATGTGTAGATTTATTCAAGTTTTTTTTAATGTGTGTCAAATTATTATTCCAATTACAGTACACAAAATAATTAAATTTGTTTGATTAGAAATTCAAGATTATTGATATTATTTTAATAATTAATTTAAAATAAAACATGTGTAAAATATTTTCATAAATTTACTTAAAAGATAATTTATTCACATCTATCGATATATTTCATTTGACTGCAACCTTGGAATAAGAATATATATGGAGAGAGAGAGAGAGCTAAATAGTTTTACCCAACCTATACAAACTTGCGATAAATCACTTTCCCCGGGTTTTTACGTCGTATACCATGAGAGAGAAAGAGACAAGAAAAGTCGTCACATAATATCGCAGCACTTCTAAGTGTGTAAGGACGTTCTCTGTCCGCGCTAACTTTACACCATCGAGTCGTATGACTTACGTCAACGTATTTTGAGGTTATTTCCTATATTTGTGTTGATTAAAACACTTGCAGTGGTTATACAAATAAATCAAACATGATGGTGATATGTGCTATGCGTGAATGTTCAAATAAGACCAAACAAAGATTATAAAACATCACTTTTCAGAGGTTTTTCAACAGTTTTAAATATTTTTGACCGAACTTTAGAATTTTCACATTTTTAATGAAATAAAGACATAAAATCAACAAAAAGCTTCCATCATTATTTAGGCAAACCTTCTGTTATTAGTGTTTGTGTGATATTTTGACTTTATAAATCATTTTAATGGTGTGTTGATATTGTTTTGTTTAATGTGTTCAAAAGTGTTTATTAAAAATGTGCGAATTCCATGTGGGGGGTAACTGATAGGCTATCCAACATCCTTTAACATATCTTTGTCTCTTTCTATCGAATCAGTATAAAGTCAACCGTCCTGACTACACTGTTTCGTAAGGGTACCTCTCCATATATTCTTACTCCAAACGTACAAGTCATTGAACTGCTGCTCAGATGTTTTAAGGAATATTTTCCGCAGTGGTAAAAAATTTAATTAATTGTCTTTCATTTCAGATTACCTTCGTAAGCTGTTTCCCCGAAGCTAAATCCGCTTTCAAAAAAGACATCGGAGTCAAAATAACAATGGATTTCAAAGGTGAAGTATGCTGACATAATAATGTGTGTATCGGTGCATTTAAAATTGTGTATTAAAGACTGCCTTAAATTAAAATACACATTTTTAGCGACAATAGTAAAAGGACGTTCGTATAAATTTTGAAACCTTCAAAGTTTATTTTGACGATATCCATAGACCAAGACGGCCTTCGTGGTCGAGTGTTAAGACGCTCGACTACGAACCCAAAGGTCGCGGGTTCAAACCCGGCGTGCGCCAATTACTTTTATTTAATTAATGTATGTCATAGAGTGGTAGATACTCTAAGTATCGCCCTGGCGAAAGACCAGCATACAGAATCGAAAATTTGCTTGAAATCGCTTAAGCCGTGTTTGGTGACCAGATCTGAATAGCCAGGTACTTCCCAACCTTTCCCTTCCTCATCTTTCTTCCTTCACCGCTACCTCCAGCCTCACAAAATACCCCGATTGAAAAGAGTCTCAACTGCTCCCAACCGTCTAGAGCCAGTGAGACTATGGCATCCCCAAATAGGGCATGTTGTGAGGCTAAAGGCAGTGGGGGGAGATGGGGAAGAGGAAGCTTGGGAAGCATCTGGCCACCATAAACGGCTAAAGCCATTTCAAGCGACGTTTCGATTCTGAATGGTGGTCTTTCACCAGGGCGATACTTGGAGTATGTACCACTCTGGAACGTGCCGCAAATGTACTTTTTGTTATTTTTATACGAATAAAATAAAAATAATTGGCGCACGCCGGGTTTGAACTTGCGACCTTTGGATTCCTAGTCGAGCGTCTTACCACTCGACCATGGAGGCCGTCAGTCTCACAACATACCCCGATTGGGGATGCCATAGTCCCTCTGGCTCCAGACGGTTGGGGCACTCGGGACTCTTGTGTGGTATTCACTATAAAAAAATATGACAAAAATTGTGCTTTTTAAAAGTTGCTCCCTTTTACCTCTGAACCATCTTGTCGTTGCTATTTAAATAAATGTAAACTATTGCAGCCTTAGAGTAACCTAGAGACCTAACTTTGCGAAATATTGTAAGGAGTTTATGACCAAGCTTGACCACAGGAGGTAGGACAATCGGATGCGAAGAAAACCGTAAAGATAAACGTTATTCCGTCTTTATCTGTTCGCGAACAATTTTGAGTTGCTACATGAAAAAGAAAGGGACATGGATACGTTCGGATGTTGGACTAATCAGGGAATCCCCATTCTTACAAATTTACGTCAGAATCCCGTATATCTCTCGAAGTAAAACATATTGAGAATGCATTCAAACTCATTTTAAACGGGAGTTTATTATATCGAAACAAATAATGCAAAGATTGACTAAATATTGGTGTAGGTAACAAGTTGTTTTGTAGGTTAGCATGTAAAATATTTGAGGTCAAACTAAAAAATACGAATTCTTGGATAAATACCTGTGGAAACTGATTTTTTGGTCCTTTGTTACTTCAGTTGAAACAACCAACAACTGCACATATAGCCATATTGTTTTTTTCAATATTGCACTAAATTCACTTAAGTAATTATATATTTTAAGCTTTTTGTCTGTCCATTCGACTGACAAGTAAACTACTGTGAAGTTAGTAATATATTGAAAAATGGCTACACGGCTTTTAGCACGCCCGAAATCATATGTTCTTAATAACAATTGTTTGTCTCTTTTTCTCATATGTCTATAGAAACGAGCATAAACAGAGAGCCATATTTTGCGAGTGTGAACGATTTGACTCATAATTAGGACGGTCCCTCTATATTGTTACTCTAAGAATGCAGCGCCCTCTTTTTTCTACCGCTTGACTGTCAGACGCTAGCGTCGATTGCCGTCAGAGGGCGCCGGAAGGTTAATGCCAATTTCCATTGCAGACGACAGCAGAGTCAACTTCAACATGGGGGAGGGATCGAAGCTGCAGCTCATCACGTCTCTGAACTCCTGGATCCCGCAGCTGGTCGAAGGGGCTCTGAAGAGCGACGGCCTCCAGGAGCTCTTCAACGACAAGACGGTCAAGTTCGACCTCGTCGTGGTCGAGTACTTCATGAACGAGGCGTACCTAGGGTGAGAGGAACTATATATATTAAATTTTAAATAAAACTAACTTTGTTTTGACACCACTTTATAAGATACATACGAGGCCTGCTCAAAAGAAAAGGTGCATTTTGAATTTTCGCTGGCTGTGTACATTCGATTATCTTTTTTTTTATGTTGGTACACATATGTTTATCATATGTTAGCATTATCAGCCATTTTGGATTAGTGGCTTGTTTTTGACAACTGGAAAGGTTAGTCACGTGTTGGTGTGTTCTTCGATTTTTTAATTTTCAAAAAAATGGATCAAAGAATATGTATTAAATTATGCGTTAAAAATGGAATAAAGTGCTCCAAAGCACTTAAAATGTTGACTGTGGCATTCGGCGAGTCTACTTTGTCTCAAAAAAGTGTTTATAAGTGGTACAAGCGCTTTACAGAAGGCCGAGAAGATGTAAATGACGATGAGCGTCCTGGAGTTGTGGAAAAACAAATCGTGGATTTTATTCTTTGATCCATTTTTTTCAAAAGTAAGAAAATCGTAGACCACACAAAAACGTGACTAACCTTTCCAGTTGTCAAAAACAAACCACTAATCCGAAATGGCTGATAATGCTAACATATGATAAACATATGTGTACCAACATAACAAAAAGAAAAATCGATAATCGAATGTACACAGCCCGCGAAAATTCAAAATTCACCTTTTCTTTTGAACAGGCTATGTACACCAACCGGTTTCGGCTCTACCTGAAACTTCTTCGCGGTTGAACAAATATGTATTCTTCGACCCCGAATAAGGTTCAGGTAGAGCCGAAACCGGTTGGTATATGTATCTAATAAATTGGTGTCGAAACAAAGTCAGTTTTATTTAAAATTTAATTATGTCTCACCACAAAGTGAGTGCTTCATGTCAAAGTTTAAGTATATATCACCACTCGGTGCGCTCCGCTGTTGTATTTTGCAGCCACCTCTGGTCTGGAGCCCCTAAATATAAAAAAAACCCTCGACTCTGTGCAGAAACGGGTGGTCCGTTTGACAGATTATCCTGTCTTAACAAACTTTATAATCTTTGTTTGGACTTGTTTGAACATTCACGCATAGCACATGTCACCGTCATGTTAGATTTATTTGTATAACCACTGCAAGTATTTTAATCGACCCAAATATAGGACATAACCTCAAAATCCGTCGACGCAAGTTATGCCACTCGATGATGTGAGGTTAGCGCGGACGGAAAACATTCTTAAACACTTGGGAGTGTTGCCAGACTATGTGACGACTTTTCTTGTCTCTTTCTCTCTCATGGTGTACGACGTAGAAACCCGGAGAAAGTGATTCATTGCAAGTTTGTATAGGTTGGGTAGAAATATTAACCTCTCTCTCCGTGTATATATTTTTACCCCGAGCGTATTTCTAACAAGCCCATGTTTATGTTCCAGGCTCGGAGTGAAATACGACTGTCCGGTGCTGATAATTTCTCCCGTGACTCTGATGCACTTCTTGGCCAGGGACACTGGCAACCCCGTGTGGCCAGCCACCATCCCCAACCCCTTCCTCAGCTTCAGCGGAGAGATGACCCTCATGCAGCGCGTCGGCAACACCGCCATGGCCGTGGTCCTCGAGGTCATGGGAAAGTAAGAAACTGATACATTCTCAGACTTCTAGAAGTTTTTTGATTTTATGGATTCTTTCGTAATCCTCTGCTTACTAGCTGGGGCTTGTACAAATACCCCTCATAACGTCTATCTAACTAGTACTGCGGCTCATTAGGCCTTATTGCTATCACCATCTGATGGTTGTATTTAATTGACTGAGTTTAATTTTACATTAGTGTTTTCTTAGGGAAAAGATAAATGGATCAAAAATTCTAAGGACTTTTAGAAGTCGTTCAGTGAAACGGTACTCTTTCACGGCTGTATGCCCCTTTTAACTTAAACTAACCTTACCTAACCCAACCTGAAGAGTGGTAGATACTCTTAGTATCGCCCTGGTGAAAAAAAGAGCACTATTCACAATCGAAACATTGCTTAAAATGGCGCTTCAATGTCTTGTGAATGCTTTACGAATCGCTAGTTCTTTAAAATGAACCCTTCACAGTGAACACTTCAATTGAAGTCGAACTTGCAAAAAAGAGATATGAATTTATCCGGTTATTTGTTCAGTTCTTTTTGGAACCGTTTCCTCGCCGAAAAAAACACGTCCTAGTCGGTAGGGATTTGAAAGTGAAAAGAACCAGAACTGGTTCCTCGCCAAAACAAA
Source organism: Drusus annulatus (assembly GCA_022651775.1). Classification (NCBI taxonomy): domain Eukaryota; kingdom Metazoa; phylum Arthropoda; class Insecta; order Trichoptera; family Limnephilidae; genus Drusus; species Drusus annulatus. The sequence goes on from JAGWCC010000616.1 coordinate 11,077, forward strand.
AGTACTAGTCGGTAGAGATTTAAAATCGAAGTACTTTGAAGTCGAACTTCAATTGAAGTACTTCTTTATAAGCTTTGAAGTTCAACTTCACAACTGAACTGCTGCAAATTGAAGTAGATCTTTGTAATCTAACTTCCATTGAAATGTTTGTTCAATGAAATTAATTGAATGAAGTCAATGAAATGCATGAACGCTAAAATGAACTACCAACTTCAATTGAAGTATTTGTTCAATGAACAATGAATGAAGTAGGAACTGCTGCCAAAAGAAGTAGTTCTTTGAAGTAGTTCTTTCAAAGCGGTCCCAATGCTATATCTACCACTCTGGAGCGTGTCTCAAACATGCTATATATTATTTTATACGAATTAAATGTGTTATGACACATATTAATTTAATTAAAAATTATTAGTGCACGCCGGGTTTGAACCTGCAACCTCTGGATTCTCAGGCGAGCGTCTCACCACTCGACTCCGCAGGCCGTCAAACCTTCCTCTTACCCATCTCTCTTCCATTCCCCACTTCCTTCAGCCTCACAACATACCCCGATTTGTGATGCCATACTCCACGCCATGTGAAGTGAAATTGGCCATATTTGGTTACCTAGATTCTTCCCGAACTTTGTCTTCCTCATCTATTTTACCCCCCACTTCCTCCAGCCTCACAGCACACCCTGAATTCGGGATTCCACACCTCAGCTTGCTCCTTGGAGCGCTCTTTAATCCTTCTCGTATTTCCAGATTCATGTTCGCGCCGACCCAAGAGTCGCTGTACAAGAAGTACTTCCCCGCGGAGGCGGCCAGGGTGGACTTCTCCGAGCTGAAGAAGAAGGTGGGGGCCACCCTGATCAACAGCCACTCGTCCATCGGGACGGTGCGCCCCCTGCTGCCCAACGCCATCGAGATCGGAGGCTACCACATCGGAGCCATCAAGCCGTTGCCCGAGGTGACAATCGCATTTGAAAGTCAAATATTTATTCATAACCTAACGGACTATTGTCCACTTACAAAAACAGAGAAAAAACAGCACCACACATAATTTTATAATGAAACGATGACAAAAATAGGACAAAATATACATTAGAAAGAACATTTAAGTCAAAGCCAAGGTCAAGTCAAAGTTTTGGTAGAGTCGTAAAGAATGACAAAAATCATTTAGACTGCTACCAAAAATTTCAAGACCACGGCTTCAGTTAACAAGTCTCAAATTTCTAGACGGTGGAGAATAATACCGATCCTTAAATATTTATTATTTATTATTTACAAAGAATATGTATTAAATTTTGCGTTAAAAATGGAATAAAGTGCTCCAACGCACTTCAAATGTTGACTGCGGCATTCGGCGAGTCTACTTTGTCTCAAAAAAGTGTTTATAAGTGGTACAAGCGCTTTACAGAAGGCCGAGAAGATGTCAATGACGATGAGCGTCCTGGAGTTGTGGAAAAACAAATCGTGGATTTTATTCTTTGATCCATTTTTTTCAAAAGTTAAAAATCGAAGAACACACAAAAACGTGACTAACCTTTCCAGTTGTCAAAAACAAACCACTAATCCGAAATGGCTGATAATGCTAACATATGATAAACATATGTGTACCAACATAACAAAAAAAAAAAAAAACGATAATCGAATATACACAGCCCGCGAAAATTCAAAATTCACCTTTTCTTTTGAACAGGCCTCGTATACACATTTGTTCAAAATATGTATAGTATATACTCGTACATATTTGAATATAATAAAATATTTCAATACATATTTACATAACAAATACATATTGAACAATACATATTTGTTCAACCCTGAAGAAGGTTCAGGTAGATCCGAAACCGGTTGGTATATGCATCTAATAAAGTGGTGTCAAAACAAAGTTACTTAAAATTTAATTGTGTCTTACCACAAAGTGAGTGCTTCATGTCAAGTTGAATATATTTCTACATTGAAAATTCTGTACTCTTCATTTCGAATATAATTCTTCTGTCTGGTCCCCTCACTTTAAAATCCACTCTGATTCCATTAAAAAAATTGCAACATAAATTTCTAAGATACATTAACTACAAACTCGGTCTACCTATTGAAACCATAAATTATAATTATTTAGTGAAAGAATTAAAATTACTAACACTCTCAGACAGGAGGTTTGTTTCCGACTTGACTTTTATTTTTAAAATTGTTAATGGTATTATAGACAGCCCTGATTTACTTAGCTTAATTACCTTCCTTGTACCTAACAGATCCACTCGATCCAAAATTATTTTTAAATGTAACAACAATATCAGGACTGAGTCATTTAAATACTCGCTTGTGCCTAGATTGCATGCGGTGGGTAATTTGAAATAGTAGATATTAGCGTTGGGAAAAACTTCAATGTTTTGTGAATGCTTCACGAATTGTTAGTTCTTTAAAATGAACCCTTCGAAGTGAACACTTCAATTGAAGTCGAACTCGCAAAAAAGAGATTTGAATTTATCCGCTTATTTGTTTAGTTCTTTTTGGAACCGGTTCCTTGCCAAAATAAAAAGTACTAGTCGGTAGAGATTTGAAAACCAAAAGAACTGGAACTGGTTCCTCGCCAACAAAATCGCGTACTAGTCGGTAGCGCTTTGAAACTGGAAAGAACTGGAACTGGAACCGGTTCCTCGCCAAATTGAAGTAGTTCTTTCAATGAAATGAATGAACGCTAAGATGAACTACCAACTTCAATTAAAGTATTTGTTCAATAAAATGAAGTTATTGAAATGAATGAAGGCTAAAATGAACTACAAGTTTCAATTGAAATATTTGTTCAATAAAATGAAGTTATTGAAATAAATGAACGCTAAAATGAACTACCGACTTCAATTGAAGTATTTGTTCAATGAACAATGAATGAAGTAGGAACTGTTACCAAAAGAAGTAGTTCTTTTAAAATGGTCACATCGCTAGTAGATACATATACATATTTAACTGCACTGAAGCTAGTTACACGAAGACTATAATAGCATACCTCTTTCAAAAATACTAGTGTTAATTTGCATTATAATATTTCTATCAACTTAATTATGTTTTTGGGTGCTAATCATTGTGTTTTTTTTTTATGTCACTATTATTTTATGTTTTATATCATATTTTATCTAAAAGTATATAAATAAATATATATATATATATGTTTTTCACTTTTTAATTCATAATTTTACCACCGACAGGATCTGCAAAAGATCCTCGACGGGGCCAAGCACGGAGTGGTCTACTTCAGCATGGGCAGTAATCTGAAGAGCAAGCTGTTCCCCGTTGAGAAGAGGGAAGCCATCCTCAAGTCCCTGGGCAAGCTTAAGCAGACCGTCCTTTGGAAGTTCGAGGCCGACCTGCCCGGCAGGCCAGAGAACGTCATCATCAGGGACTGGCTGCCGCAGACCGCCGTGTTGGGTGAGTGTTGAAAGCGTCGTTTAATAGTTGGCGAACTTTCTCGAAGAGACCATGCGCGGGAGGGAGGAGACGCAGAAACCGGCAATTCATTCCCCAACCCGTTTTCATGCATCGAACATCGACCGCGTACAAATGTTGGGCGCGCGTTCGAAGAGTTTCCGACTGTGCGCCGGTGCCGAAAGGATCAAAGTTCCTAGGAGCATCTTCCATTGGAATACCGGTAGAACCAGGACAGCGCTCCGAAGATTTCAATCGGCTGGTTGAGAGAGGGAAATGATTTGCTGACATTGTCGCAAATAACGTTTTAAAAATTAACATGTGTCATAACTCGTTTGTTTCGAATAAAATAACAAAGTATGACGGCCTCCATGGTCGAGCGGTAAGACGCCCGACTGCGAATCAAGCCCGGCGTGCGCCGATAACTTTTATTTAATTAATATGTGTCACAACACATTTAATTTATATAAAATAACATAAAGTATATTTGCGGCACGTTCCAGAGTGGTAGATACTCCAAGTATCGCTCTGGTGAAAGACCACCATTCAGTTTATTTATGGTTTTAAAGTTTATTTTGTAGAACTCCATTTTAATTTTTAGGTTTTTTACTTTTATTTAAACAATAATTATTATTATTTTAATTTTTAAAAAACAGTTTTTTAGTTAAAAGCTCTGCGATGTAATTATTTTTACGCGTGACAGCTGTTTCGCCTTCTGAGGGCATTAGACAGTTTGATAATGCCCTCAGAAGGCGAAACAGCTGTCACGCGTAAAATAATTACATCGCAGAGCTTTTTAACTAAAAACTGTTTTTAAAAAATTAAAATAATAATAATTATTGTTTAAATAAAAGTAAAAAACCTAAAAATTAAAAACCACCATTCAGAATCGAAACTTTGCTTGAAATGGCTTTAGCCGTGTTTGGTGACCAGACTTGAATAGCCAGTTACTTCCAACCTTCTTCTTCCCAATCTGTTTCCCCTCCCCACTACCTTCAGCCTTAAAATATACCCTATTTAGGGATGCCATAGTCCCACTGGCTCTAGACGGTTGGGAGCAGTTGAGAATCTTGTGCGGTATTCATATAATAAATAAATAAAATGAGATCCCTGAGGCGTATGTGCGTAAAATCGTATATCACCACATTACAAATATGGAGATGCAGACTTTCGATAAGTCAATTGGCAGAGGCGTTACTCGCGAATCTCGTATTAAGGCCACCATTCAGAATCGAAACGTTGCTTGAAATGGCTTTAGCCGTGTTTGATGACCAGACCTGAATAGCCAGTTACTTCCCAACTTTCATCTTTCCAATCTCCTCCCCTTTCTCACATTCAGCTTCACGACAAACCGCAGTTGGGGATGCCATAGTCTCACTGGCTCTAGACGGTTGGGGCTCTTATGCGGTATTCACTATAAAAAAATAAACTTGTGGGAGGCCTGTTCAAAAGAAAAGGTGAATTTTGAATTTTCGCAGGCTGTGTACCTTCGATTTTCGTTTTTTGTTTTTGTTGTGTTAGAACACATATTTTTATCATATGTTAGCATTATCAGCCAGTTTGGATTAGTGGTTTGTTTTTGACAACTGGAAAGGTTAGTCACGTTTTTGTGTGTTCTTCGATTTTTTACTTTTGAAAAAAATGGATCAAAGAATAAAATCCATGATTTGCTTTTCCACAACTCCAGGACGCTCATCGTCATTAACATCTTCTCGGCCTTCTGTAAAGCGCTTGTACCACTTATAAACACTTTTTTGAGACAAAGTAGACTCGCCGAATGCCACAGTCAACATTTTAAGTGCGTTGGAGAACTTTATTCCATTTTTAACGCAAAATTTAATACATATTCTTTGATCCATTTTTTTCAAGAGTAAATAATTGAAGAACACACAAAAACGTGACTAACCTTTCCAGTTGTCAAAAACAAACCAGTAATCCAAAATGGCTGATAATGCTAACATATGATAAGCATTTGTGTACCAACATAACAACAAAAAAAAAATCGATAATTGAATGTACACAGCCTGTGAAAATTCAAAATTCACCTTTTCTTTTGAACAGGCCATATATATAGCAACAATGAATGACAATTCCAGCCCACAAGAACGTGCGCCTGTTCATCTCGCACGGAGGCCTGCTCAGCTGCACGGAGGCGGCGGCCGCCGGCGTGCCCCTGCTGGCCATCCCCATCTTCGGGGACCAGCACTACAACGCCGAGGCCACGGAGAGGCGCGGCCACGGCCTGGCGCTGCAGTACGCCAACCTCACGGAGTCCACGCTGACCGCCACGCTCAACGCCATGCTCACCACCGACAAGTGAGTAGCCATTTCATCATTTTTCTTCTTCGGAAGATCATAGAGACACGGCGCTTGGACTGGACTCATCAGACGTTTGGCTAAGCTTCTTGGCTCCGTGATAGAGTAGTTAATATACTATATGAAGGGTTCGATTCCCAGCTAGCTAAGTCCTGCATCGTTGCCAAAAGCCACATTTCCCCACAATAATGATGGTGGAAGGAAGAATTCAAATAGTAACCTGGAAATCCGAAAAATGACTAAAAACCTCGAAGTGAAAATATATATGGAGAGGTACCTTTGCGAAACAGTGTAGTCAGTATTGTTGACTTTATACTGACTCGATAGAAAGAGACAAAGATATGCTTAAGTATGTTGGATAACCTATTAGTTACCGCCCACATGGAATTCGGACATTTTTAATAAACACATTTGAACACATTCAACAAAACAATATCAATACGCCATTAAAACGATTTATTAAGTCAAAATATCACACAAACACTAATAACAGAAGGTTTGCCTAAATAATGGCGGAAGCTTTTTGTTGATTTCATGTCTTTATATCATTCAAAATGTGAGAATTCTAAAGTTCGGTCAAAAATACTTAAAACTGTTGAAATACCTCTGAAAAGTGATGTTTTATAATCTCTGTTTGGTCTTATTTGAACATTCACGCATAGCACATATCACCGTCATGTTCGATTTATTTGTATAACCACTGCAAGTATTTTAATCAACACAAATATAGGAAACAACCTCAAAATCTGCCGACGCAAGTTATACGACTCGGTGATGTGAAGATAGCGCAGACATTGGAAGTGGTGCAATATTATGTGACGACTTTTCTTGTCTCTTTCTCTCTCATGGTGTACGACGTAAAAACCCGGAGAAAGTGATTTATCGCAAGTTTGTAAGGCTTGGTACAAATATTTAGCTCTCTCTCCATATATATTCTTATATTATAATAATTTATCTTTAAGTAAATTTTTGAAAACATTTTACACATATTTTATTTTTATATTAATTATTAAAATAAAATCAATAATCTTGAATTTCTAATTGAACTAATTTAATTATTTTTTGTACTGTAATTGGAATTAAAAATACGTATAAAGTAATGAAAGCATAAATTCCTAAATATTATAAGTTTTTTTAATTTTTTTTTTATAGTCAATAATATTATAATAATAACCCAACCGTCTAGAGCCAGTGAGACTATGGCATCCCCAATTGGGGTATTTTATGAGTTTGAAGGTAGTGGGGAGGAGAATATAGGGAAGAGGAAAGTTAGGAGTTCCTGGCTATTCAAATCTGGTCACCAAACACGACAAAAGCCATTTTATGCAACGATTCAATTCTGAATGGTGGTCTTTTACCAGGGCGATACTAATATAAGCCCATTTTTTTATTTGAGTGAAATAACACATAGTGAAATGGCTTTAGCCATGTTTGGTGACCAGATCTGAATAGCCGGATATTTTTCAACTTTCCTCTTCCCCATATCCTACACCTCCCGACATCCTTACATACTTGGAAGTGGTGCAATATTATGTGACGACTTTTCTTGTCTTTTTCTCTCTAATGATATACCACGTAAAACCCGGAGAAAGTGATTTATTGCAAATTTGTATAGGTTGGGTAAAACTATTTAGCTCTCTCTCTCTCTCCATATATATTCTTACTTCAAGCTAATGACTGTTTCAGATACGAGAAGAAGGCGCAAGAGATCTACCGCCTGTTCCACGACCGCCCCATGAGCCCCCGCGACCTTTTGGCCTTCTACGCGGAGCACGTCGTCAGGACGGGCGGCGCCGCCCACCTAGCCCCCCCCAGGGTCGGCCTCTGCTCCCTGCTGCTTCTGGACGTGGCCGCCGTGGTGCTGGCGCCCATGTTCCTCCTGGTCCTGACTATGTGGTGCCTCTGCAAGAAGCTGTGCTGCGCCAAGGCTAGGAAAGAGGAAAAGTCGAAAGGGAAGCAAAAGAAGAATTGAGCGAATTAGATATAAAATACAATCAAACCCTTTTACAAGGTTTTTCAAGGTGTACAGCAAACTCAAAAGCAAACGGAAGAAGAACTGATCAAATTAGATGCACAGTGAAACCCTTTTAGAAGACTTTTAAATTCAAATTAGTACAATGAAAGACTTTTTAAAATATGCGAAACAGATCCAAATCGATTTATACATGTGATGTGAAACCCTTTTATTAAGTTTTTTCAACAGAAAAGGAACTAATCAAACCGATACACAACTAACTAACTAACCACCATGCCAATCTCCACAGGGGTAGGCAGAGAGGACGGACCGCCATATAACTCTGTCTTGGCACACACTCCTTGGTTCGTAATCAAACCGACACATATAGAGTGAAACCCTTTTAAAACACCTTTTGAAGGGTGGGGAACTGATCAAACAGAATATAATAAATTGTATAGATACAGAAAAAAGATTTTAGTAGGTTTTTTTAAAATCACAGATCAAATTAGATATAAATTTATAAAGTGGAACCCTTTTATAAGGTTTTTCTACTGATCAAACTCGATATATACACAGTGAGGCTTTTTTATAAGGTTTTAAATTGGAAAGACTAATTTTACTGGTTATTTTTATATTTGAAACCCTTTTATACCATAAGTTTTTTTTAAGGCAATGACAAACTGATCAAACTCGAGATATATATAAATATATATTCTTCCACCAGGATTGGTAGCAGAACTCCATTGTGAATTGCTAGCGTCATTTCTTTCGATGTCTTTTTACAAGCAATTACTGCATTCACCGACTTTGATACCAAACAAATTAACAGAACTTGAATTTTTTAAATAAAATTACTAATAAATATTTTTTAAATGCTTAATTTTTAATAAATATGTGTTTTTGTACAAATTTAAATGTAAATATATTTTTAAAATTATGTCTTTTTTCTATAAATTCGATGGAAATATAAATTTTAGACGAGTGCAGTTTCGCAGAGTTATTCTAGTCTGCAGTGTAAAGATTACCCTGTTGTTAGCTAACCTCAGATAGGAGGAAGCACCAGAAGATATTTTTTTCAAATAATTCAAATCAAACCGTCCAAAGTAAAGTTGCTCAAAATTCCAGGTGCAGATACTCTTAATATCGCCCTTGTGAAAGGCCGCCATTAAAAATCTAAATGTTGATTAAAAAGATTTTAGCCGTGTGAAGTGACCAGATCTGAATGGCCAGGTATTTTTCAACCTTCCTCTTTCCCATCTACTTCCCTTCCCACTGCCTTCAGCCTCACGGCATACTCCGATGGGAGATGTCATAGTTCCACAGGCTGCGGGCCGTTGGAAATCTTGTACGCACCGAACAGATAATCCCTAGAAGTGTGATCTAAAAATATCTTACAGAAGTAAGCTAAAATTGAGCTTACTTTTGGAACACGGACACGCCCACAACATGCTTCCATCGATTCATCAAAACAAAGGTTTACAACTTAATTTATTTAACAACTTAACAACTTTTACTTTACAACTTAATTTAAACTTAATTTATTGCGCAACATGCTTCAGAGTACCGTCACAGCGGGGGCCTCGTAGTTCCTGCAGCCCCCTTGCCGTCAGCAGGGCCTCCAGTCCCAGGAGCTGCACCGAGCCCCCATCTGTCTCCAGGAGTTCGTACTGCGGGGGGTCCTCTAGAGCTTTCTGACCCACGATCAGTATGTGTGGATAGCCCATCCTGGAACAAACAATTCACTGTGAAATGACGCATGTTAATATTTGAGTACACCGGGATTTGAACCGTCGACCTATGGATTCGTAGCCAAAAGTTATTTTTTATGAAACGTCAGTAAAAAAGGAGAGCTGAAGGTCATACAGTGAAACTCTGTTATAAGGTTTTTCAAGGGAATGAAAAAAAAAACTTCTAAAAACCTTATAAGAGGGTTTCACTGTATTGGCGTATGACAAAAGATTTGGCCTCGCTACTTTTTATTTTACAGTGAATACTGCACAAGAGTCCCAACTGCTCCCAACCGTCTAGAGCCAGTGGGACTAAGGCATCCCCAATCAGGTATGTTGTGAGCTTGGAGAAACAATGTATGGAGAGAGAGCTAATTATTTTTACCCAACCTATACAAACTTGCGATAAATCACTTTCTCCGGGTTTTTACGCCGTACACCATGAGAGAGAAAGAGACAACAAATGTAATACACCGCTTCTACGTACTGTCACGATGATCTTGGACTCCTGGGTCACCGCGGGACTCCGCCCACATTTTTTCATATCTCACTAAACTTGACACAACTAAACGGATTTTAGGTTATACGCTATATTTTTGTTGATAACAATATTGTGAAAAAGTGGTTATATGAATAAACAAAAACATCATGTCGACATGTGATATGAACGGATGTACAAATAACCTGGCCTTAGTCTTAGCCGCGCCCAGGTCCGCCGAGTCCGGTAAAAATCATCAAAAACTGACTACACTGCCTTGGATTGATACCACTCTATATACTCTAAGGTAGTGGGGAGGGGAAGGAGATGGGGAAGAGGAAGGTTAATAAGTACCTGGCTATTCAGATCTGGTCACCAAACACGGCTAGAGCCATTTCAAGCAACAGTGTTTCGATTCTGAATGGTGGTCTTTCACCAGGGCGATACTTGGAGTATCTACCACTCTGGAACGTGCCGCAAATGTACTATACATTATTTAATATGAATTAAATGTGTTATGACACATATTAATTTAATTTAATTTATTTGCAAACGCCGGGCTCGAACCCGCGACCTCTGGATTCGTAGTTGAGCGTGTGACCACTCTACCGCAGAGGCCGTCGAGGAAGCGGAAGAGACAGAAAGATAACTTGCGAACCTTTTCGCCTCCATGACCCTCTTCCCGATGGTCATGTGCGCTCTGTTATCCACTAGGACGTCGTCCTTCAGGCGGGGGCAGGCCTCCTGCAGCAGGGAATACAGCCCTTCCACCAGGGGGGCGGCCACCTCGTACTCCTTGGAACCTTCCTGAAACATTCGATAAATACAACTGTTTTAAACGGCTTGTAATTAGCAGCAAATCGGCAATTAACCTCTAGCGTGCTGATGTGTCCTATAGGACACGGGCATTTATCATTATTTTTTCTAGGGTAAAGTTTTTATTGCAGACGGTTAGCAGTAGTACAGCGATGCAATGCATTTCATAATTGAATAATAATACATTAAATAAAGTTGTAATCTTGAAGTAACAATATATGGAGGGATAGCTAATTTGTTTTACCCAACCCATCCGAAATTGTAATAAATCACTTTTTCCGAGTTTTTACATCGTACACCATGAGAGAGAAAGAGACAACAAATTTCTTGGACGGCTTCTAAATACTGTCGTAATGATCTTAAGCTGGTTATCTTCGCTGGTTAACGGCGGGACTCCGCCCACATTTTTTATTTTGCCACTAAACTTGACACAACTAAACGGTTTTTTAGGTTAGATGCTATATTTTTGTTAATAAAAATACTGTGAAAAAGTGGCTATACGAATACACAAAAACATTATGTCGATATGTGATATGAATGGATGTATATATACCGTAGCCTTAGTCTTAGCCACGCCCATTTGCGCCGAGTCATGTTAAAATCATCAAAAACAAGTCCAAAACTGACTTCACTGGCTTTGGCTTGGGCTACCTCTTGTATACTCTAAGGTTGTAATACATAAGTTGTAATATAATTGACAAGTCGGTAGCTGAGTGGAGAACGCGTCGGATTCCCACCCGGGCGTTGTGCGTTCAATTCCTCTGCTGGCTAAGTCCTCCATCATTGCACAAGCAACATCTTCCGCTTCTTATGATGGCAGTAGAAGTTTTTCAAATATTGTCAGGTTATTCGTAACCCGGGAATGTTTGTCTTACTTAAAAAAAAAAAAAAAAAAATATACATACACACTCAAAGCAATAACATACAATAACAATAGAGAGAGCGCTGCTGTAGTCAGTTTTCACGAGGTTTGCCGGACTCGGCTAGACCTGGGCGTGGTTAGGGTATTGGCATCATGTTTGATTTATTTGTATAACCACTGCAAGGATTTTAATCGGTAAAAATATAGGATATAACCTCAAAATACGTTGACGTAAGTCATGCGACTCAATGGTGTGAAGTTAGCGCGGACAGAGAACATCCTTACATACTTAGAAGTGCTGCGATTTTATGTGACAACTTTTTTTGTCTCTTTCTCTCCCATGGTATACGACATAAAAACCCGAGGAAGGTTAAGGAAGTACCTGGCTATTCAGATCTGATCACCAAACACGACAAAAGCCATTTTATGCATACTCTATTTGGGGACGCTATAGTATCAGTGGCTCTAGACGGTTGGGAGCAGTTGGGACTCTTGTACGGTATTCCCTTTTAAAAAAAACATAATAGAACGACAAAAAAATCTATACATTTCTTAATAAAACTTTTTTTAGTGTCACGAGGGTGAGAAAAACGATTCTCCGAACATAAGTAGCTTTTCCAGAAAAGCCACTTGCACCATTAACATACAATTTGAAAAAATACATAAACACATTGTCTGAGAAGATAGCATCGTTGACAGTCATTTGTGAGTTATTACGATGACGGCCTGCACGGTCGACGCTTGACTACGAATCCAGAGGACGCGGGTTCGAACCCGGCGTGCGCAAATAAATTTTATTTAATTAATACGTGTCATAACACATTTAATTGATATTAAAAAATATAAAGTATATTTGAGGCACGTTCCAAGTATCGCCCTGGTGAAGACCACCATTCAGAATTGAAACGTTGCTTGAAATGGCTTTAGCCGTGTTTGGTGACCAGATCTGAATAGCCAGGTACTTTCCAACTTTCCCCTTCCTCATCTCCTTCCTCTTACCACTGGCTTCAGCCTCACAACATACCCCTATTGGAGATGCCAGTCTCACTGGCTCACGGTTGGGAGCAGTTTAGACTATTGTGCGGTATTCATATATATGTTTATATATATTTGGAAGAAAATGTATTCAGCCACACGAAACGACGGCCTGCGTGGTCGAATGGTAAGACGCTCGACTACAAATCCAGAGGAGGCGGGTTCAAACCCGGCGTGCGCAATTTTTTAAAATTGAATTAGTATGTGTCATAAGACATTTTATTCATATGAAATAATATATGGTATATTTGCGGTATTAGATACTCCAAGTATCGCCCTGGTGAAAGACCACCATTCAGAATTACATTGCTTAAAATGGCTTTAGCCGTGTTTGGTGATCAGATCTGAATAGCCAGGTACTTCCCAACCTTCTCCTTCCCCTTCTCCTTCCCCTCCCCACTACCTTCAGCCTCACAACATACCCCAATTGGGTGCAGATCTTAATAGCCAGGTACTTCCCAACCTTCCCTTTCCTCTTCTCCTTCCCCACAACATACCCCTATTGGGGATGCCATAGTCTCACTGGCTCTAGACGGTTGGAGCAGTTGAGACTCTTGTGCGGTGTTAACGAAAAAAAAAAAAAAAAAACCAAATTGCAGTCAGCAAGGTACGACGGAAGTTGTGCCTTGCGGGAGTGCGGCATTCCAAAGGTTAACTTGAGTTAATTAGGGGAGGGGAAGGTGAAGAGGAACGTGGGATTGGGATATAGGGGATGAGAAAGGGAAAAGAACGCGAGATGAGCTGCATTAATCCAGAATAAAACAATATCGTCGAGCCTACCTTGGGTCCTATGATGCAGAGGGAATAGGGGGCGAGGACCGGGGGCCACCTCAGCTGGGTGGGGCTGCTCAGGGCCTCCAGGCTGGCCGCCAGGATGCGGGAGAGACCCAGGCCGTAGCAGCCCATGTGCAGGGGCTCCCGGGACGTCTGGTGCGCCCCCAGGGGCTGAGAGTAGCGCGTGCCGAGCAGGAACGTGTGCCCCACCTGGGAACCATACATCTGATTAACCTTCCATCCGCCGCGTGTCAAATAAATAATTTTATATATTCAATAAACAGATGTCATGCGCGACTATCCAAAGACCTCCGTGGCTGAGCCGTTAAGATCCTTGGCCACAAGTCTAGAGATCGAGGGTTCAAAACCTGGAGTGGGGAATTTTTCATTTATTTTATATGTTTTTTTTGCCGTGTTTGGTGACCAGATCTGAATAGCCAGGTACTTTTCGACCTTCCTCTTTCCCTTCCCGCTACCTTCAACCTCACAACATACCCTATTTGGGGATGCCATAGTCTCACTGGCTCTAGACGGTTAGGAGCAGTTGGGACTGTTATGCGGTATTAACTATAATTTTTTTTTTAAATATACATTAGTTTTGTTTTTTTGTTTTATTTAAAAAGTAAGACAAACATTCCCGGGTTACAAATAACCTGACAATATTTGAAAAACTCCTACTGCCATCATAAAAAGCGGAAGATGTTGCTTGTGCAATGATGGAGGACTTAGCGAGCAGAGGAATTGAACGCACGACGCCCGCGTGGGAATCCGACGCGTTCTTCACTCAGCTACCGACCGGTCTAACAAAGTACATGGCCTGTTCAAAAGAAAAGATAAATTTTGAATTTTTGCGGGCTGCGTACATTCGATTATCGATTTTTTGTTGTTGTTATGTCGGTACACATATGTTTATCATACGTTAGCATTATCAGCCATTTTGGATTAGTGGTTTGTTTTTGACAGCTGGAAAGGTTAGTCACGTTTTTGTGTGTTCTTCGATTTTTTACTTTTGAAAAAAATGGATGCCCGTGAAAATTCCAAATTCACCTTTTCTTTTGAACAGGCCTCGTATATTCGCAGCACATTCCAGAAAGGTAGATACTCTCAGTATCGCCCTGGTGAAACACGACCGAAGCTCGTTATAGGGTTGGCCGTTTTAAGTGACCAGATCTGAATGGCCAGGCCAATCTCTTTCTCCTCCCCGGTTCCTTCAGTTTTATCACACAAGATATCTTAATCGGGGATGTCATGGTCCCACTGGCTCTAGACAGTTAGGACTTACTGTGCGGCATAAAAAAAGTTTTCTAAATACTACCTATTACAGTGGCGGCTCGTGAGTTTTAGTGCGCTAGAGTGCTAAGATTGAAAACTAACACATTGTTAGTGTTATTATAGCCGAAAATGATTTTTATTTTTTTTTGTGAATTTTATTTTTTGTATAAAGATTTTTAGGATTTTTCAGTTTTGGTGCAGATGCCACGGCTGTCATAATCCAAAGTACGGTCATGTTTGAAGGCACCTTGATGCCGCTGATCTGTTATCGATCTCCTCACATTCCAGGAGGGTCTCTCGTTGTAGAGTGATCTTAGAAAAATAACGGGCATCAGCTCTGGTTATCTCCCGAAGAAGCCTGGTCTTGATTTGACTATCATCTTTTTAAGATCGCACTCTTCTCAAAGCCCTGACTTTATAATCGTCAAACTTGGCTTTATTTTTCTTGGTGGCATGACAGAGATTATATTTTAAAAATAATTTATGATACATATAAGAAAATGAATCTATGAAGAGATTGATTTATGATCAGGGCCAATATTCTAAAATGTCGCGATGCATAGCTCTGAGTTCAAAATTTGAATGCGTTGGGTCTTCAAGTTACTGATGCCAAATGTGTCATTTGTCGCCAGTGTTTTGTTTTTTTTTGTAAATTTTACCTTCGGCAGTCTCCAATCACCTCAGGGGTTAAGTTGAAGTATGACATATTTTTCTATAAAAAAAACACACAACTTTAATTCAACCCCATATCTCATTCAAGTGTTGAGATACTTTGTAACAAAGAAACATACATACATACATCCAAATTTTATATATATACAAAATTTATATTTATATAAATATATATACATACGAGTGTATATATGAAAATTCAGTGTTATTTAGTCTCCTTTCTTTACTGTTCATATTCATCATATTGAATTCGTACAACATCGCTTCTTACGCGGAACTGCACGGAGATTAAGGCGAGAAAGAGGCGATTATTGATATAACAAACATTAAAAAATTCTTCATTAGAAAAGCATAGGAAAGACTATGATTTAATTTGCATTTTCAAAATTATTAATTGTATAATTGACTCGCTTTCTTTGTTGCAACTCATCCAGTTCAACATTCCTTGCCGTAGACTCAGAAACAATGAATTACTGTTCCTCAATCATCACTCTGCACTGCACGGATTTCTGAAAAGTCTTCATAGAAAATTTTTTAAATTTTTTTTAACTAAAATAATTGATTTCGGCTACGACAACATCAATAATGAAGTTTTTTTTAATCTTACCACTCTAGCACACTAAAAAGTCACGAGCCGCCACTGCTACCTAATATAACATTTAAATAATGTAAAACACAAATGTGAAACAAAAAAGCCAGAAAATAAAGATACTCGGTTGTGACCGTTGTTTTTTTTATATTCTGTCTTTTTCTGTTTCATATTTGTGTTTTAGATTATTGATATTATTCAAATATTTAAGTTGTTTCCAATTTCAATAATATAATATCACCTCGATTCCCATGAGTTCTTCGACGTCGTCGCCCCCGCACCGGGAGCACTTGGCGCCCCCGTCCTCGAGCGGGGCCGCGCTCTGGTGTCCGCAGGAGAGGCACCGGCGCAGCCTGTCTTCTCCGATGGCGGCGGGGTAGTGGTACTCGTGCGACAGGGAGCCCCCCATTACGCCCGAGTCTGCCTCCACTGCGGACGAGACAACCAATCAGTGACAGTCAACTCAAAATACATTATACATTGGGGGATGCGTGGTCAAGTGGTGAGAAGCTCGGCTACGAGTCAGGAGGTCGCGAGTTCAAGCCCGGCGTGCGCAAATAAAATTTATTTAATTAATACGTGTCATAAAACATTTAATTCATATAAAATAATACATAGCCTGTTCAAAAGAAAAGGCGAATTTTGAATTTTCGCAGGCTGTGTACATTCGATTGTCGATTTTTTTTCGTTTTGTTGGTACACATATGTTTATCATATGTTAGCATTATCAGCAATTTTGGATTAGTAGTTTGTTTTTGACAGCTGGAAAGGTTAGTCACGTTTTTGTGTGTTCTTCGATTTTTTACTTTTGAAAAAAATGGATCAAAGAATAAAATCCACGATTTGTTTTTCCACAACTCCAGGACGCTCATCGTCATTAACATCTTCTCGGCCTTCTGTAAAGCGCTTGTACCACTTATAAACACTTTTTTGAGACAAAGTAGACTCGCCGAATGCCACAGTCAACATTTTAAGTGCGTTGGAGCACTTTATTCCATTTTTAACGCAAAATATAATACATATTCTTTGATTCATTTTTTTCAAAAGTAAAAAATCGAAGAACACACAAAAACGTGACTAACCTTTCCAGTTGTCAAAAACAAACCACTAATCCAAAATGGCTGATAATGCTAACATGTGATAAACATATGTGTACCAACATTAAAAAAAATCGATAATCGAATGTACACAGCCCGCGAAAATTCAAATTCACCCTTTCTTTTGAACAGGCCTCGTATATAGTATATTTGTGGCACGTTCCAGAGAGGTAGATACTCCAAGTATCGCCCTGGTGAAAGACCACCGTTCAGAATCGAAACGTTGCTTGAAATGGCTTTAGCCGTGTTTGGTGACCGGATAAGTACTTCCCGACCTTCCCCTTCCCCATCTCATTCCCCTTCCCGCTACTTTTAGCCTCACAGTATACCGAAATCGGGAATGCCATATTCTGACTGGGCCTAGGCGATCGAGATCAGTTGGGACTCTTGTGCGGTATAATTTTTATTTATTTAATTAATATGTGCCAATTCACATTTAATTCGCAGAGGCATGGAACTGGCAGAGGAAGGATGAAAGTTGATTGAGTGCTGTGGAAATGAGATCCCTGTGTGGCTAGCAGTCCACGGTGGAGTGCTGCTACCAACCCTGATGTGTGGCAGTAAGGCATGGAACTGGCATAGGAAGGATGAAAGTAGACTAAATGCTGTGGAAATGAGATCCCTGTGTGGCTAGCAGTCCACGGTGGAGTGCTGCTACCAACCCTGATGTGTGGCAGTGAGGCGTGGACCTGGCAGAGGAAGGATGAAAGTAGACAAAATGCTGTGGAAATGAGATCCCTGTGTGGCTAGCAGTCCACGGTGGAGTGCTGCTACCAACCCTGATGAGTGGCAGTGAGGCGTGGAACTGGCAGAGGAAGGATGAAAGCAGACTGAATGCTGTGGAAATGAGATCCTTGAGACGAATGTGCGGTAAAACCATGTATGACCGTATTAAAAATGTGAATATCCGGAAAGAATGCGAGGCTGATGTGAGCGTTGTGAATAGGATCAAGAAAGGGACGCTTAGATGCTTTGGGCATGTAGAGCGAATGAACGAAGAATGGAGTGTGAAAAAAATACATGGTGCGAAAGTGAATGGAAGAAGAAGTCGAGGACGCCAAAGAAAGACAACATGGCACGATCAAGTAAATCAAATACTCGAATCGGATCATGTGAAGAGTCAGAATAACTGAAGAGTACGACGAGACGATATATGAATGAAGTAGTGTGTGCCAAGACAGAGTTATATGGCAGTTCGCCCTCTCTGCCTACCACTGCAGAGAAACTGCGTGATGGTTAGTTAGTTAAAATAACATAGTATATTTGCAGCACGTTCCAAAGTGGTAGATACTCCAAGTATCGCCCTGGCGAAAGACCTTCATTCGAAACAAAACGTTGCTTGAAATGGCTTTGACTGCATTATATGAATATCCAAGTACCTCCCGACCTTCATCTTCCCATCTCCATCCCCCATTTGGCATCAAAACATACCCCAATTAGGCATGCCTTAATTTCGTAGGCTCCAGGCATTTGAGATTCTCGTCAAGTGTTAAAGAAAATGGATACAACAGCAGATTATATATGTATATATATATACTCGTACATATGAGGGGCTTAGAAGCAAAGGCAGCAATCTCCAAAAACGGTTCTGTAGCATTGTCAACTTTTGAATGATTATTATTAGCGTTGGGAAAAACTTCAATGTTTTGTGAATGCTTCACGAATTGTTAGTTCTTTAAAATGAACCCTTCGAAGTGAACCCTTCAATTGAAGTCGAGCTTGCGAAAAAAGAGATTTGGATTTATCCGCCTGTTTGTTCAGTTCTTTTTGGAACCGGTTCCTCGCCGAAACAGCACGTATTAGTCGGTAGAGATTTGAAGACCAAAAGAACTGGAACTGGTTCCTCGCCAACAAAATCACATACTAGTCGGTAGCGCTTTGAAACTGGAATTGGTTCCTTGCTACAATAAAATGTACTAGTCGGTAGGGATTTGGAAACCAAAAGAACTGGAACTGGTTCCTCGCCGAAAAGCACTGGAATCGGTTCCTCGCAACAAAAATCAGTCGAACTTACGAAAAAAGAGATTTGGATTTATCCGCTTGTTTGTTCAGTTCTTTTTGGAACCGGTTCCTCGCCGAAAAATCACGTACTAGTCGGTAGAGTTTAGAAAGTAAAAAGAACTGGAACTGGAACCGGTTCCTTGCCAAATTACATAGTAATAGTCGGTAGAGTTTTGAAAACCAAAAGAACTGGAACTGGTTCCTCGCCAAAAAGCACATGCTAGTCGGTGGAGATTTCAACTGAAAAGCACTGGAACCGGTTCCTCCCCACAAAAATCGCGTACTAGTCGGTAGACATTTCAAAACTAAAAGAACCGGTACTGGTTCCTTCATTTTGAAATGTCAATGCCTTCACAGCGGTACTGCTTCAAATCAAAGTACTTCTTTCAATGGGATGAAGTAATCAAATAAATGAAGGCTAAAATGAACTACCAACTTCAATTGAAGTGTTGGTTCAGTGAAATGAATTTATTGAAATGAATGAAGGCTAAAATGAACTAACACCTTCAATTGAAATTTTTGTTCAATGAAATGAAGTTATTAAAATGAATGAACGCTATAATGAACTACCGACTTCAATTGTAGTATTTGTTCAATGAACAATGAATGAAGTACGAACTGTTGCCAAAAGAAGTAGTTCTTTGAAGCAGTTCTTTCAAAGCGGTCACAACGCTAATTATTATAAAGAAATGGAGAATGAAGTGTACAAAAATGTTAGTGCACATTAAACTAGGAACAATTTGAAACAATTATCTCTAAACTTATCAACATATTCACAAAAGAAAAGTGCATTAAACGTTAAATCAACTTTACAAGAAATAATTTAAAATGAAGGAGATTGCTGCCTTTGCTTCTAAGCCCCTCATATAATACCTTTTAAGTATTCAACTCCGATCTCTTCGAATATCCTTTTGTACACGTCTCCGATGAGGTGGTACGTCTTCTTGGCCGACTCTTCGTCTTTGTCGAAGGTGTACAGGTCCTTCATCAGGAACTCTCGGCTGCGTATGATGCCGTGACGCGGGCGCATCTCGTCTCGGAATTTGCTGCCTATCTGGAACGAGGTGCGTGCGTGTTACGTCGTTTTGCATCGAACACCACATGTATTCATTGCCACAACAGCACAAACATGGCCTGTCCAAAGAAAAGATGAATTTTGAATTTTCGCGGGCTGTGTACATTCGATTATCGTTTTTTTGTTGTTGTTATGTTGGTACACATATGTTTATCGTATGTTAGCATTATCAGGCATTTTGGATTAGTGGTTTGTTTTTGACAACTGGAAAGGTTAGTCATGTTTTTGTGTGTTCTTCGATTTTTTACTTTTGAAAAAATGGATCAAAGAATAAAATCCATGATTTGTTTTTCCACAACTCCAGGACGCTCATCGTCATCAACATCTTCTCGGCCTTCTGTAAAGCACTTGTACCACTTATAAACACTAGTAGATTCGCCGAATGCCACAGTCAACATTTTAAGTGCGTTGGAGCACTTTATTCCATTTTTAACGCAAAATATAATACATATTCTTTGATCCATTTTTTTTTCAAAAGTAAAAAATCGAAGAACACTCAAAAACGTGACTAACCTTTCCAGTTGTCAAAAACAAACCACTAATCCAAAATGGCTGATAATGATAACATATGATAAACATATGTGTACCAACATAACAACAACAAAAAAATAGATAATCGAATGTACACAGCCAGCGAAAATTCAAAATTAAACTTTTCTTTTGAACAGGCCTCGTACATAATATTAAATGTAGCAATGACAAAAATAGGACAAAATATACATTAGAAAGAACATTCAAGTCAAAGCCAAGGTCAAGTCAAAGTTTTGGTAGAGTCGTTGTGCATCCGAGGCTGCGATAAATCTGATGAATTTTGAATAGTGGACTGTAAAACGATAAACTAAAATACCACTTGATGGAAGTGTGATTGTATATGTGGGTAGATTAAGGACTCACTAAGCCAATTCACTCACCGAAGAAGTTATGTGTGGAATTCTTGAAGCCTTCTTAAACATTTGTATAATTGATGAACACGAATGCACCGCACTGACTCAAATCTTCAACTAGCAAACCCACAATTATTTTTAATATTATTATTTTGGGCGCAGCAACAAAGCCGTCGACAAAGAAGTGAAAGCAGCAAAAACAACGCGTTGTTCACCGAGAACTTCTTCTATGGTCGCTTGTTTTGACCACAGTGTTGTTAAATACAAAATCGAATGGCGAAAAGGCGGGATAGGTAGGAACTGGATGACAAACAAAAAGGTAAGAACCTAACAAATTGTCTATTTGAAATTCAACAGTCTTAAAAAATGACGAATCATTTACAAAATTTTTAAGACAATGGCTTGAGTTAACAAGTCTCGACATTCTGGACCGTGGAGAATGATACCCATAATTAGTATTGTGATGATTGAGGAAAAGCAATTCATTGTTTCCGAGTCTACGGCAAAGAATGTTGAGCTGGATGAGTTGCAACCTTAGAGTGTATAGAGTGGTATCAATCCAAGGCAGTGTAGTCAGTTTTTGATGATTTTTACCTGACTCGGCAGACCTGGGCGTGGCTAAGACTAAGGCTAGGGTATTTATACATCCATTCATAGCACATGTCGAAATAATGTTTTTTTGTTCATTCGTATAACCACTTTTTCACAGTATTGATATCAACAAAAATATAGCATCTAACCTAAAAAACCGTTTAGTTGTGTCAAGTTTAGTGGCACAATAAAATATGTGGGCGGAGTCCCGCGGTGACCCAGGAGCCCAAGATCATTGTGACAGTACGTAGAAGCAGAGTATTATATTTGTCATCTCTTTCTCTCTCATGGTGTACGACGTAAAAACCCGGAGAAAGTGATTTATCGCAAGTTTGTATAGGTTGGGTAGAAATACTAGCTCTCTCTTCATACGTTGTTTCTTCAAGGTTGCAACAGAGAAGGCGAGTCAATAATACACTGTCAAATGTACCTTCACTTGTAAAATTCCACTTTGGCGTGTACGATTGAATAAATAAGACAAATTAAACCGAGACATGGTGTTGCATCCACTACTACTGCTTAATGGAGGTGTCTAATTATAGATGTGGATAGATTAAGGAAATAAAGAAGCCAATTCACTCACCGATGAAGTCGATATTTAAGTTCTTCATTATTCTTGCACAGCGAATCACAACATTTAACTAAAGTTCACTTGAAGATAACAACTAAAATGATGACCAAGCGATACACCAACGAACGAAACACCTTAATTTTATATTAATCAAAGACCAAAACAACGAACTGACGAAAGCGAAAAAACCCAACGCGCAACACATTTCTCACCAAACCTCTTCTGTTTTCTTGAGTGTCAATTTTTTGTAACACATTGATGAGTGAGAAATCGAATGGCAGGACAGGTAGGAACTGGATGATAAACAGAAAGGTGAGAGCCTTACAAATTGTCTATTTAAAATCCAACGCGTGGAGTCATTGAAACGTAACGTTGACCGCTAGTATCGCACGAAAACGCTTACCTGATAGAGCATGAGAGGCAACTGCTTTGGGGATATGGGTGATAAGTCAGCTATCAATTCCGTCATCAACTCCTCGTGCGTCTAAAAACAGAAATCATCGCTTTATTTATTGGTCGCTTTGTTCGTGGTTGATTTGAGTCGCTGGTCTCCAGGAAAGATTAAATAGAATCAACTCCACTGTCCGAGCATCCTTGGCCGAGTACGCTCTAAAGGGAATGGCAGCCAGTCCAAGAAACCTCCGTCTATGGAACCAGAAATCAATCATTATTTTTGTTTATTATCGAGATATGATCATATCATTGTAACTTTCCTACTCTTCGTAAAAAAGTTGCAATTAAAGTAGATTAGTTTTTTTTTTTTTTATACTGAATACCGCACAAGAGTCTCAACTGCTGCCAACCGTCTAGAGCCGGTGGGACTGTGGCGTCCCCAATTGGGGTATGTTGTGAGGCTGGAGGTAGTGGAGAAGGGAAGGAAATGAGAAGGGGAAGGTTGGTAAGTACCTGGCTATTCAGATATGGTCACCAAACACGGCTAAAGCCATTTCAAGCAACGTTTCAATTCTGATTTTTTTATATGAATACTGCACCAGAGTCTCAACTGCTCCCAACCGTCTAGAGCCAGTGAGACTATGGCATCCCCAAATAGGGTATGTTGTGAGGCTGAAGGTAGTGTGGAGAGGAAGGAGATGGGTAAGAGGAAGGTTGGGAAGTACCTGGCTATTCAGATCTATTCACCAAACACGGCTAAAGCCATTTCAAGCAACTTTTCGATTCTGAATGGTGGTCTTTCACCAGGGCGATACTTGGAGTATCTACCACTCTGGAACGTGCCGCAAATATACTTTTTATTATTTTTATATGAATTAAATGTGTTATGACACATATTAAATAAATAAATGTTATTGGCGCACGCCGGGTTTGAACCCGCGACCTTTGGATTCGTAGTCGAGCGTCTTACCACTTGGCCAAATGTTGATCTTTCACCAGGGCGATACTTAGGCCAGGCGTGCACGGGTGACTTTTGTCACCGTCTTCCAATCGATTGAGCGACTGTCACCGGATGAGTCACCGAATGACATTTTGTCACCCGTGCGCGAGCGCCCATACAAAAGTACTCTCTACAGACATGGTGACAGTTTCGCCACTCAAAAGTCGCCGGCCAGTAGAACTAAAAAGTCACCCAGGCCACGGCAGAGACTTTTGTCACGGCAACAGTTTCGTCACCATCTCCAAATCTATCTGAGTGTACGGAGGTCCGCGCACCCAGCGACGTGACATTAGGGTGACTTTTTAGTTCCACTGGCCGGCGGCTTTGACGAAAGTGTCACCGTGTCTGCGGAGAATACTTTTGTGAGGGCGCTCGCGCACGGGTGACAAAATGTCCTTCGGTGACTCATTCGCCTGTTTGAAATCCATTGCCGGAATGAAAGGGTGACGGGTGACGGTCAGTCACCGTGTGCGTGCTCGATTGGAAGACAGTGACAGTGACAAAACTGTTGCCATGCAAAAGTCACCCGTAGGCGCCTGGCCTAAGTCAAATATCTGCAATGTAAAAATGCGTTAGTAAAAAAAATTACTGCCAAGAATCTGTTGCATTTGGAGGTTGAATGTTTTTTTTTAGTCGATAGAAATCTTGTATTTTTATCTATAGGAAAATGTGTAAAACGCGATTTCGGAAAATTGTGGGTTTGACACTTTCTGCATAACTACGTCCGATTGAGCATAAGACCATTGTAGGAATCTGTATGCCCCAAAGAATGGGATGGGTTGGACATGCATGTAGAAAGAGAGGCAGATAACAGAACACTACAAGTGTGTGGGTGCCTCAATGGAAGTGAGGAGTGTCCAGAGACAGACGGAGGAAGAAGTAGATAGACTGGGTGGAAGAGAAATGGAGAAGCACGGGAAGGATCGAGGACTGTAAACGAGAGACGGTAAGAGGATATTGATAGAAACATTAACCAACTATTCAACAGATTATAAAAAAATTTCAACGTAATCCGTCTGGCGGCTTTAAGAATGGAGACACTCACCGGACTGAGGATATAGCGCCTCCCTTGCCTGTCGCCGACCTTCATCAGCTCCTCCCCGGCGGCCTCCAGCCTCCCGCTGCGTCTCCAGCTGTCCTCGGGGGCCAGCAGGGGCAGCGCGGCGGGCTGGGCCCCCGCGTCCTGCAGCGCTCGGGACACCAGGCGGGACAGCTTGTCCCGGGGGCGCACGAGGAGTGGGAGCAGGGCGAAACAGCCCGCAGCACCGAGGGGGCGCACCAGTCCCAGCTCAAACAGCAACTGAGAGAAATTAGTATTGTTTGCGTTAAATACCGTTGTAGTCTCAATGGCGCCCCGTACTTTAGCTGGTCGCTTAAGGCTACACTGAGCGTGTCAATGGGAGGCTTGTTGAGAAGATTGCGTCCATTGAAGGAGACTTGATTATGGCTTCGATCCCTTTTAATCGTAATCAGAGATGTTTGGGTCTTTAAAACATTTAATTCAAGGACGTAGTTTTACCCCAAGAGAAAACTCCCTAGAGGTAACTGTCCATTCTTTGCTCGAAAGATCTCCGAGCCGCCTCTGTGCCCCTTGGGGACCTGTCAAACAAAAACTATCACGGACTACACTGTCATCTGCGTTCCAATGTATCGGTGCACGTAAAAAAATGTTATTGATTTGCTACAAAAATAAAGGTGGAGGCAAAACTGATCCCTGTGGGACCCCTGCATTCGTTAAATGAGGAAGAGGTGAAACAGTCAACATCGTTGACCCAGGTTTTTGTTTGTCATACAAACGACCCGTTCTCATGCAGGAAATGTAAACCGTGTACAAATATGTAATGTAGCATGCACCAAGATATAGCTATATTGATACAGACCCGTATGGCTGTGAGATGTGGAACTGGCAGAGGAAGGATGAAAGTGGACTGAATTGAAACGTTGATTGAAATGGCTTCAGCCATGTTTGATGACCAGACCTAAATACACCGGGACTTTGCCCCACAACATACCCCAATCTGGAAAGCCTTAGTTTCCCCACTGGCTCCAGACTAGCGTTGTGACCGCTTTGAAAGAACCACTTCAAAGAACTATTTATTTTGGCAGTAGTTCCTACTTCATTTATTGTTCGTTGAACAAATACTTCAACTGAAGTTGGTAGTTCATTTTAGCATTCATTCATTTCATTAAACAAATACTTCAATGGAAGTTAGATTACAAAGAACTACTGCAATTTGCAGCAGTTCAGTTGTGAAGTGAACTTCAAAGCCTATAAAGAAGTACTTCGATCTAAAGGAACGTGATTTTGGCGAGGAACCAGTTCCAGTTCTTTTCGTTTTTTGAATCTCCATCGACTAGTACTTGTGTTTTGGCGAGAAACCGGTTACAGTTCTTTTCATTTTCAAATCCCTATCGACTAGGACGTGTTTTTTAACCGGATAAATTCAAATCTCTTTTATGCGAGTTCGACTTCAATTGAAGTGTTCACTGCGAAGGGTTCATTTTAAAGAACTAGCAATTCGTGAAGCATTCACAAAACATTGAAGTTTTTCCCAACGCTACTCCAGACGGATGGGAGCCGTTGGGATTAGATAAAGTAGGTTAGACACGAAAGTGAATGGTAGAAGAAGTCAATGACGCCCGATGAAGGCATGGCATGACCGATTGAATCAAATATTAGAGTCAGGTCATGTTAAAAGTCCGGATAATAGAAGAATGTGAGACGATGTATGAATGTGAATGAAGCAAAGAGAGTGTTGTGTGGTGGTCCATCCTCCCTGCCTATTTTTTTACACTAACTCCACACAGGAGGGGCGGCCTTGAGGAAAATATTTTTTTCCCTCAGAACCTATGTTATCTTTGAGAATGCTGTGTGAAACCTTAGATGAATTAAATAGTGTAGATACGTTACTGAGACACCGCGCGTGACTGTACTAAACTAAGCCAACGTGGCATACCTGAGATTTACTGCGTTTAGTCTCGCACAAACATTCGTTTGACAAACAAGCTGTCACCAGCTGCCACAAACGCATCGCTGTAAGCTCTTTTTTGAGATAAAATGCCTTCCTGTGCTTTTGACAAGTGTAAAAATCATTCGGGAACAAAAAACAAATCTCATGGAGTTTCTTTTCATGCGAAGTACACACAAATCACTTATTATTTCAATTAATACAATTATTCAAATAAGTGAGATAGCGAATGCAGAAATACATAAGTGTGTGGAAGACAACCTAGCGACAGTACACGAGTACGTCGCATGCTACTTCGCTCGGAAGTTCGTTAGGGAAGAAGGGGCTTGCAACGCGGAGAATGTAACGCGGGACGTTCATATTGCTATCTCATTCATACACACATATTCTGCTTGGTATGGCTATCCTTTTCATGCTTTCAGAGCATGCCATATTTATCGTTCAATTTGTATGAATATGACGTGTTTTGTAGCGTTGGGAAAAACTTCAATGTTTTGTGAATGCTTCACGAATTGTTAGTTCTTTAAAATGAACCCTTCGAAGTGAACCCTTCAATTGAAGTCGAACTCGCGAAAAAATAAGATTTGAGAGAAGAAGGATTGATCCGCCTGTTTAGCGTTGGGAAAAACTTCAGAGTTTTGTGAACGCTTCAGGAACTGCTAGTTCTTTGAAATGAACCTGTCGCGGTGAACACTTCAATTGTAGTCGAACTCGTCAAAAGATAGTACTAGTCGGCAGAGATCCCAAATCGAAAAGTGCTAGCAAATCAAAAAAATTTACCCTCCGAAAAAAAAGCACTAGTCGGTAGAGATTTGAAATCGAAAAGTACTAGCAAATCGACAAAAAATCCTCCCCCAAAAAGTGCTAGCAAATCAACAAAATTTACTAAAAACGGAATTGCAGGTCGGAATCGCCTTCAAATCGGTGCTGCTTCTAAAGTACTTCTTTCAATGGAATGAAGTTAATGAAATGAATGAAGGCTAAAATGAACTACCACCTTCAATTGAAGTGTTGGTTCAGTGAAATGAAGTTCATGAAATGAATGGAGGCTAAATTGAACTGCCACCTTCAATTGAAGTATTTGTTCAATGAAATGAAGTTATTAAAATGAATGAACGCTAAAATGAACGACTTCAATTGAAGTATTTGTTCAATGAACAATGAATGAAGTACGAACTGTTGCCAAAAGAAGTAGTTCTTTGAAGCAGTTCTTTCAAAGCGGTCACAACGCTAGTGTTTTGTATTTTATGTCTATGTGTGAAACCTGGGTCTTGAAGAGGGCCATGTTGAAGGAGGGAGGAAACACAGAGGCCGTAAAATCGTTCCACAGCCGAGCTGTTGAACACAAGAACGATTCGTAAAAGGGACTCGTTCTCATTCCTATTCAGTGAAAAAAAAAAGGTGTAATGCTTTTGAGTTTTTAATTACATTCTACCGGTAAACTGTTACCTAACCTATATTCGTAAAAACTATTGAAATACCTTCTGACTCTTGGAGGCTGCTTCCAGGTTTTTCACTGCGGCATTCTTGGGGGTGGTGACCAGTGGCTGGAATATCTTGGACAAATATTTCATTTTAAAACTAAATGAATCAATATTATTTTAATTATCAAGTTTGACAGACGCAGCCGGCTGTCGAAGTATTTATCTATGGCCGCAAATGTCAAATAATAGAGATGGTCGATATTCCTGTCCCGATTAAAAGGAACCGGCTTCACGCCGGTCACTGGAACCGTCGTTATTACTTCTCCGAGGAACCGGTTTCTTTTTTTGGCAAATAAAAATCGATAACGGAAAAGTCCTTTTGATGAGGAACCGATTCGAGAGTTGCAGTTCTTTACCTAGCAGTTAAATCTGCTAGATACCCCCCTTCCCCTACGAAATATTGTTTTTGGCGAGGAACCGGTTTCAGTTCTTTTCGTTTTCAGAATTTTGCTTGCAGAAGCCAGCCTTCTGCAAGCGAACATTTCCATAGAAAAAGCTATAAAAGATTAGATATCTAAAAAAAATATATATCTGCTGATAACAAAACGTCAGTGAGTTGCTTGTTCAGTTTATTGAAGCATTTTGTTCATAATTAAGGTTTATGTAGTGAAAATCTTTGGATACAATTTTACAGTTTTAACCTTTGTCGGCATTTCTAGAAATTAATTCAAGAATTTATTAAGAAATCCTATAAACACTTACATATCGCCCTTGAGGTGATTTTTTATACAAATTATCCAAATATTATCATACCAATGCATGGGTTTTAATACGGAAACCGGCTTAAGGAAAACGAGTAAACTGATTAATAAACATAATTATACGAGTACGCCGCTTCCGAGAAGCTTCGAAGTGCAACTTGCAAGTTAAATGTTGCTCTGATGATAAACGACCTCCAATATGAGATAACAATACAGAAAAACAAAGTTGTACCTTGAAATTGTGCAAAAGAGAGAGAAAATAGTTAAATAATCTGTATGGAAACCAGACCTTTACGTTGACCCAACTTCATTTAACGTTGTCGCAGGACAAACCTTCGTATAACACTGGAGATACTGAAACAACGCGAAAGGTTTCAGACATTATTAATTTTAACTAACAAGTGAACATTATTTCTTGTACCAGTGTGTAGGTAGTGAAATAAGGTATTTTTCATAATTAATTTTCACATAAATTGCACAATCGTTCTTCTACCACTGTGAAAATACTGAAAAAGACGAAACAGATCTCATACCCAAACCCACTCTAGCAAAAAAGTGGACAACTGGACACAAAGATACATTATTAAGTGAAAGAATGTTTGATTCTGCAGCTAGCCTCGTGCTGGTGGCAGTGCTATGGGGAGCTACGAATCCACTGATCAAAATAGCTGCTAAAAACATAGAAAATGTGTCTTCAGAGACGAGCTCTAAATTTGCGAAATTCTGCAATGAATTGCTGCATTTATTCCTGAACTGGCGATACGTGGTCCCGTTTCTGTTGAACCAATGCGGTTCCGTTCTCTACCTGCTCTGTCTGCAGAACAACTCGTTTTCCTTGGTAGTGCCGGTGACCAACTCCTTGACGTTTGTCTTCACGGCGCTCGCGGGATGCCTCCTGGGGGAAGAGACCCCCAATAAAGAGACCATCGCGGGGATGGGGCTCGTTCTTATCGGGACGACTTTGTGGTGGATGGACAAGGCATCGCAAGTGGTGTCGACCAATGACGTTACAAATATATAGACACGTTAAAGCGCTCTCAAAGTGGTAAACAAAAACCACGCTAGTTGGTGTGCTCGGTGATTTAGCCAATTAGTACTAAACTGTCACGCGTCGCTTGAGGTCATTTCCTACATCTAATCAGATTACAAAAATAGGTGCCGAAATGCCCTCGTTTGTGATGAGAAAGTATTTTAATTACACTGCAGACTACTAAAAGCCAAACAGTAACATTTCATTTCTAAGTATGCGCAAATTACTTGTCGTTTTAGACAATACAACTATCTCCACTGACCAATATAATGACTTATTCGCGTAAGCGAAGTGCAATCTCATTCTTACCAGAGCATTCAATGCTACTAGCAAGTACGGAACGCAGTCCAATCCTACGCCCGTTTCGTTCATACACACATATTCTATGAATGTCTATCTTTGTCATACATGATGATACATGACCGATATTTGAATGATGAATTTACTGGTAACGTAAGTGTGTCCTTGCCACATTTTTTGTTAATATTCTAAGGCTATAACGTGTCTATATATATTTTAAGATCATTGGTGTCGACTGCATAATTGAACAGGAAATATCTAATTGTAATCATGTTATAATGTAACGTTAGTAAAAAATGTATTTTAAATTATTTATTATATGAATAAAAGTGTCCTCAGGTATGAGCTAACTAATTTGTTAAAACATTACTTTTTTTTTTTCTTCATTTTTTATATTGAATACCACACAAGAGTCCCAACTGCTCTCAACCAGCGAGATTATGGCATTTTCAATCGGGGTATGTTGTGCGGTTAAAGGTAGTGGGGAGGGGAAGAAGAAAGCTGAGTTACCTGGCTATTCAGATCCGGTCACCAGATACGGTTAAAACCATTCAAGCGACGTTTCAATTCTGAATAGTGGTCTTTCACCAGGGCGATACTTAGAGTATCTAACACTCTGGAAAGTGCCGCAAATATACCATATACAGTGGTGCCTCACACAACGAACTTAATTCGTTCCAGGAGCAAGTTCGTTATGCGAAAAGTTCGTTATGTGAAACGCGTTTTCCCATAACAATACATGTTAAAAAAAATAATTCGTTCTGTAGCATAAAATATGGTAAGATGACATAAAAAAAAAAGATAAATTTTTGTTATTATTTTTATTTAGATACATCTAAAAACATAATGAAAAAAACACACATTTTTTAATTTTAAGAAATAATCGAATCTTGCACATCTTCATCCATTTTCCGCTTTTTGGCCGATGGTGCAGTGAAAAACCTGTCCAAAGTCGTTTGTTTCTCTCTTTTCTTCGTTGTAATGATGAACGATTGCTGCGACACGTGCGTAAGTTAAGCGTACTGCTCAGTGACTAACGACTAGCGTTGTGACAGTTTTGAAAGAACTGTTTCAAAGAAGTACTTCTTTTGACAGCAGTCCCAACTTCATTCATTTTTCATTGAACAAATACTTCAATTGAAGTTGGTTAAGTTGGTACTTCCGATTGAACAATCTATGGCATCTACTTCGAACTTCAATTTTTCATTCATTCGAAAGACTGAAATATTGCATCATCCACAGTTCAATTGTTCATTCCCTTCTTCCTTCGATTTTAGTTCGAAGAATGAATGAAGCAATGAAGTATCTTTTTAGTTATCCGTTCCCTCGCATGTACCCGTGACAGTTTCTTATGATTTCTGTGCTTGTTTTGTCTATAGGACTATATAATCTCTACCTAAAATTATGGATGGCCGTTCAACGAGAAAGTGAAATATGGGCTTATTTTAAGGAAGTTGGGGTTTACCAGGCCAAATGCAACTTTTGTTCTAAAGTTATATCCATAAAGGGAGGCAATGCCTGTAATATGAATCGTCATTTGCGCAATATTCACCCTATTGCTAAGCAAACTGTCAAACTGTGTACAGTAAGAAATATTCAAATTGTACTTCAAGCCCTGAAAAACGTTCACATCGCTCTTACAGAAACTGAAAATTTCGCAATTACTACATTTGCTTTTTGCAAATTCTCTGTAAGGCTATGCATACTTATTGTACATCATTCCTTTTAAGGCATGATACCGCCAACAACTAAAACATATGGGCAGCTGTCATCGAGAAACAATAGACAAGAAACTAGTAATAGACAATTCATTAATACACACATAGAAGAAAGAAAGAAGTAGTTTTTCTACACGGTATAATTTTTGTTATCCAATAATGGAGGAGTGGGTTATGTGGTTGGGAGAGCTGTCCCGAATAAAACTATTAAGAAAAAAACGTGACTATTATTTGGTACATTTATCGCTAGCAACCCCCCCCCCCGACGAGAAATGCTGTGATTAATATGTTACTTCAATTGAAGGGTTCATCGTGAAAGGTTCATTTTGAAGAAGTATCAATTCGTGAAGCATTCACAAATCTGTGAAGCTTTTCCCATCGCTACTAACGACTGCCTGCGCGGAAGGATGCAATAAATCGGCAGTGATCGTGTGAAGTGGGCGACTTCGTTGTGTGAAGCGAAGTTCGTTGTGTGAAGCGAAGTTCGTTGTATGAATCGTGAAATGAACGAAAAGGAAGTTCGTTGTGTGCAGCGTTCGCTGTGCGAGGCGTTCGTTATGCGAGGCACCACTGTATTACTTAATATAAATGAAATATGTTATGACACATATTAATTAAATAGAAGTTATTAACACAAGTTAAAAACAAAAATAAAGTGATGTAGCTACTCGTTCGCGTCTATTCCGCATTTTATCTGCGGATTTGTGTGTCGATCTTTTGACAGAGATATTAATTTAGTTTTGGTACCGTCTGTCGCATTAATTCAATTGATATTTTGGGAAATGTTTACAATATCGACACTCGAAAGTGTGTTAATAGTATTTCGTATTAGAAGTGCCAGACTGTGCCTATTCTTAAGGGTTTCGTCTACTGAAGTAGCAAAAGGGCCCGTGGTAGGTTTGTAGTTTGTATTTTTGAACTGAAAAGTCTTCTTCTTTTTTTATTATATGGATTTTTACAAATGCTTGCTTTGCTATACATGTGTACGGTAACGTTGGGAAAAACTTCAATGTTTTGTGAATGCTTTACGAATTGCTAGTTCTTTAAAACGAACCTTCGCAGTGTTCACTTCAATTGAATTCGAACTTGAAAAAAGAGATTTGAATTTATCCGGTTTATTGTTCAGTCCTTTTTGAAACAAAAGTACTAGTCGGTAGAGATTTAAAAACGAAAAGAACTGGAACCGGTTCCTCGCCCAAAAAACACGTTCCGTTAGATCGATGTACTTTGAAGTCGAACTTCAATTGAAGTGCTTTTTTATAGGCTTTGAAGTTCAACTTCGCAACTGAACTGTTCCAAATTAAAGTAGCTCTTTGTAATCTAACTTCCATTGAAGTATATATTTAATGAAATTAATTGAATGAAGTTTGAACTGCCGCAAAATGAAACAGTTCACACGGAGCAGTCAGAACGCTAAAATAAACTACCAACTTCAATTAAAGTATTTGTTCAATGAACAATGAAGAAGTAGGAACTGCTGCCAAAAGAAGTAGTTCTTTGAAGAAGTCCTTTCAGAGCGGTCACAACGCTAGTGTACGAGCTATATCGATTCTAAAACGAATTGGAGGTTAGCTGTTCCTCTGGCTTGTCTACTTCCTTGACTGATTAAACTGTATTAATGTTTATAATAAACATGGATTTTGATACATAATAAAAATTTTAAAAAATGCTTGTACATCTATCGTATATTTTCACCTTGTTCCAGTTCCAGAGTTTTCGAAACTCTCAGCATTGCTCTGGTGAGACCACAAAACGCTGCTTGACAAGCCACGATTAGTAATTAGATCTGAATAATCAGGTACGTCCCAACCTTTCCCGTCCCCATATTTTCCCCCTACATATTTTTGGGCCTCACAATACACCCAAAATGGGCATGTCTTATTCCAGTGAGTTTGAGATTCTTATGCTTAGATGAATTAAATAATGTAGATACGTTACTGAGACAACGCGCGTGACTGCGCGAAACTAAGCTAACGTGGCATACCTGAGATTCACTGCGTTTAGTCTGGCACAAACAAGCTGTCACCAGCTGCCACAAACGCATCGCTGTAAGCTCTTTTCTGAGATAAAATGCCTTCCTGTACTTTTGACAAGTGTAAAAATCATTCGGGAACAAAAAACAAATCTCATGGAGTTTCTTTTCATGCGAAGTACACACAAATCACTTATTATTTCAATTACAATTATTCACATACCAAATGGTAAAAGTGAGATAGCGAATGCAGAAATACATTAGTGTGTGGAAGACAACCTAGCCACAGTACACTGAGTACGTCGCATGCTACTTCGCTCGTATGTTCGTTAGGGAAAAGAGGGCTTGTAACGCGAAGAATGTAACGCGGGACGTTCATATAGCTATCTCATTCATACACACATATTCTGCTTGGTATGGCTATCCTTTGCATGCGTTATGAGTTTTCAAACAGATATCAGAGCGTACCAAATTTATCGTTCAATTTGTATGAATATGACGTGTCTTGTATTTTACGTCTATGTTCTTATGAGGTCTTATATTTCACTTTCAGAATAGGGATGGAAGTATCAAAAGTCGGGGACACTCAGAAGCATGGATCCCAAATACACAGCCATTAAAACGAACTCGGAAATTTGTGGAATAAAAAATAATTGTCTGAAAATTATGGAAATCTACTTGGACGAACCGAATATAAAAAAGGGATGCTCGAAACCCAGCATAGAAGACGTTCCGGGTATTTTTTTAATTACTATTCTTCTCTTTACACGTCACGGTCACGGGTTCAAATACCGGCCGAGTAATAAAATAATTTAGATATTGATTTTTTCTTAAATCTCGATCGTTTGCACTCCGTTACAATGTGAAAGATACTATCAATAAGGCCCTGATAATTTCACCTTTCCAGTCCACTTGGAACTAATTATTGATTGATCTTTGTTTTTCAGCCAAAAGCTCACGCGCCAAGACTCTGACGGGGAAACGTAAAAAAAATACAACCTTCAAGTGCTCGGAATGCAGTTTTACCTCTACAACGAATGAAAGCTACATCGTGCATCTACGCACACACTCGGGAGAAAAACCACTTTCATGTTCGAAATGCAATTTCACTTGTGCACGAAAAGAATCGTTAAAACTACACGCTTTTACCCACGTGGGCGTCAAAGCCTTAACATGCTCACTATGTGACTATGCGTGTTCTCTCAAAGGGGAATTACTAAGACACATACGACGCACCCACTCCGGAGAAAAACCCTTTTCGTGCTTACAATGTTATTCGACATTTTCAAGAAAAGACCACCTAAAAAGACACTCGCTGACTCATTCCGGAGAAAAACAATTTTCTTGCTCACTGTGTGATTTTAATTGTAAGCTCGAAAGAGATTTAACGATGCATTTACGCACCCACTCTGCGGATAAGCCAATTCAGTGTTCAGAATCCGTTTCTGATCCTCTCAGAAAGGGATCTGCGTTAAAAAATTCGGCAAAGACGGCATTTTCCTGTTCGAGATGCAACTACTCGTCTTCGCTCAGAGGGGAATTTTTAAAACATCTGCGGCGAACTCACCTCGAAGAGAAGCCGTTTTCGTGTCTACAGTGCAACTCTAATTTTTCTAGAAAGGATCACTTGAAGAGACACCTGCTGACTCACTCTGGGGGGAACACTTTTTCTTGTTCGGTGTGTGATTTTACCTGTAGACTGGAAGGAGATTTGACGAAGCACTTGCAAACGCACAGTGGAGAAGAACCGATTGCGTGTACAGAATGTAACACCACGTTTTCTAAGAAAGAATATCTTAAGAGACATTTACTCAGACACTCTACAGAGAAAATTTTCACCTGTTTGAAGTGTAATTTTACGTGCTCGCAAAAAGATTATTTGAAAAAACACATGCGGAAACACCCCGAAGAGAAATAATCTTGTTTTTTTTTTTTTTTTTGAATAGCGCACAAGAGTCCCAACTGCTCCCAATCGTCTAAAGCCAGTGAGACTATGACGTCCCCGATTGGGGTACGTTGTAAGGTGTAAGGTAGTGGAGATGGGAAGGAGATAGGAATTCACCGGGAGTTACGCTAACTCTAAAAGTTATAAACGATAGTTTTGACAGAAGAAAAAAATATAATTTTGAAGGATCGAACGAGAACGCGTGTCACATTTGACTGGTTCGTGTATGATTGATATACATCAGAGTTGGCATCAGAACGCCACCGTGAACTGCTAGCGAGATTTATATTTTTTACAGTGAATACTGCACAAGAATCTTAACTGCTCCCAACCGTCTAGAGCCAGTGAGACTATGGCGTCCCCGATTGGGGTATGTTGTGAGGTGTAAGGTAGTGGAGATGGGAAGGAAATGGGGAAGGGGAAGGTTGGCAAGTTCCTGGCTATTCAAATCTGGTCACCAAACACGGCCAAAGCCATTTCAAGCAATGTTTCCACTCTGAATGTTGGAAATTGGATGTGGATACTCCGTGTGATACGAATTGTTTTCTGTCTGCAAAATAACTAGCAAAAAAGTTTAGCTGTCGTATAGAGAAACCTAGTGTAAACAGTTTATTAAGTAAGATGTCGTGATTTACAGTATCGAAGGCCTTAGAAAAGTCATCATATGAACTAGCGTTGGGAAAAACTTCAATGTTTTGTGAATGCTTCACGAATTGTTAGTTCTTTAAAAAGAACCCTTCGAAATGAACACTTCAATTGAAGTCGAACTCGCAAAAAAGGGATTTGAATTTATCCGCTTATTTGTTCAGTTCTTTTTGGAACCGGTTAAAAAGCACTGGCTAGTCGGTAGAGATTTGAAAGCGCAAAGAACTGGAACTACTTCCTCGCCAACAAAATCACGTACTAGTCGGTAGCGCTTTGAAATTGGAAAGCACTGGAACCGGTTCCTCGCCACAAAAATCACGCACTAGTCGGTAGACATTTCAAAACGAAAGGAACTGGAACTGGTCCTTCATTTTGAAATGTTAATGTCTTCGCAACGGTACTGCTTCAAGTTGAAGTACTTCTTTCAGTGGAATGAAGTTAATCAAATGAATGAAGGCTAAAATGAACTACCAACTTCGATTGAAGTGTTGGTTCAGTGAAATGAAATGAATGAAGACTAAAATGAACTACCACCTTCAATTGAAATATTTGTTCAATGAAATGAAGTTATTAAAATGAATGAACTACCGACTTCAATTGAAGTATTTGTTCAATGAACAATGAATGAAGTACGAACTGTTGCCAAAAGAAGTAGTTCTTTGAAGCAGTTCTTTCAAAGCGGTCACAACGCTAAAAATATTAACA
This sequence comes from Drusus annulatus, assembly GCA_022651775.1. Classification (NCBI taxonomy): domain Eukaryota; kingdom Metazoa; phylum Arthropoda; class Insecta; order Trichoptera; family Limnephilidae; genus Drusus; species Drusus annulatus. The sequence continues at coordinate 48,054 of JAGWCC010000616.1, forward strand.
ATCTACCTGGTGGCCTTTCTCCAAAGATTTTGATACATAATCGGTAAACACCAATAGGTTTGTTTCTGTTGAACGACCTTTTCTAAATCCACGCTGTTCCGAAATTAGAAACGAGTCCACTTGTGGTAGCATGTATTTATGAAGAATCGAATCGAACAATTTAGTCGGTACAGAAATTACTGGATGCCATAGTCTCACTGGCTCTAGACGGTTGGGAGCAGTTGAGACTCTTGTGCAAAAAAAAAAAATCTCCTATAAAATTTTATTTTCCTAAAACAGTAAAAATCAAACTTACAATCAGATTACTTATTTGATCTTAGTAAAGCGCTTTCACGACGTAATCTCGGGGTAATTTGTTTTTGGTAATACTCAGAGAAGTATATTCACAATATTTCAGTAATCTTTATCCAAAATATCGCACGAAACTCACGTTGGGGTGACATTAGAACCCCCTTCGTAACGGGAGTGTTGACCAAAACGACCTTCGATTAAATACTAACATCACAATGGCATCCAAAGCACTGTGCGGACAGTCTATTGTAAACGTGTTAGTGTTAAGATCGATGGTATACCTACATCAGTTAGAGGGGATAAGACAGGTCGGACCGAGTGGTCTGAAGCGTCGGGTTCGCACCCGCACGTCGCAGGTTCAATTCTCTCAGCTAGCAGAGTCCTCCATCGTACCACAAGCAACCAATTCAACTTTCAATTTTAGGAATAGTGAAAATAAAAAGACGTATTTGAAAATGAAAACAGTTTTTAATTTTAATACAATGAAATTAATAAAAACAAGTGATTCAGTAAAGAACTATAATATTCACCTTGCTTACAATATGTGTATTTAAAATAAAACATTATAAAAATAAAAACAAGCACAAGAGACAGTTTTCAATAAAATATACATCTAACTTACTTAAAATATTTGATTTGTTTGAATAAATATTGAAAAAATGTGTATAAAATATCTTGATATTATATTTGGATAATTTCTATAGCACTGTTTTTGTAAAAAAAACTCACCTCTAGGACGCATAACAAGATTACAACTTCGTTCATATAACCTAGGACTTAGAAACTAAGGACTCAATAACTAATAACTCAATAACTGAAGACTTAATAGTTAAAGACTTAATAGTTAAAGACTTAATAGTTAAAGACTTAATAGTTAAAGACTTAATAGTTAAAGACTTAATAGTTAAAGACTTAATAGTTAAAGACTTAATAGTTAAAGACTTAATAGTTAAAGACTTAATAGTTAAAGACTTAATAGTTAAAGACTTAATAGTTAAAGACTTAATAGCTAAAGACTTAATAGCTAAAGACTTAATAGCTAAAGACTTAATAGCTAAAGACTTAATAGCTAAAGACTTAATAGCTAAAGACTTAATAGCTAAAGACTTAATAGCTAAAGACTTAATAGCTAAAGACTTTACTATCAATTTCCTATAAATAGACATAAGTACAAAATAAAAGAATAACAAAATTACATACATAGAATTAAATGACAAAATACAAAGAACAAGCAAACATGAAACAGTTTGAAAAGTTTTATCAAATGCCGGCCGATAGTCGAGGATTTTATGACTTAGAACCAACCAACGCCTTATAACCAACCAACGACTTAGAACCAACCAACGACTCCAAACCAATCAACGACTCCAAACCAACCAACGAATCAGTACCAACCAATGACTCAGAACCAATCAACGACTTAGAACTAACAACAAAGAACCAAACAACGACTTAGAAAACAACTACAAAGAACCAACCAACGACAAAGAACCAACCAACGACAATGAACCAACCAACGACAAACAACCAACCAACGACAAACAACCAACCAACGACTTAGAACCAACAACAAAGAAGCAACCAACGACTAACAACCAACCAACGACTTAGAACCAACAACAAAGAAGCAACCAACGACAAACAACCAACCAACGACTTAGAACCAACAACAAAGAAGCAACCAACGACAAACAACCAACCAACGACTTAGAACCAACAACAAAGAAGCAACCAACGACTTAGAACCAACCAACGACTTAGAACCAACCAACGACATAGAACCAACCAACGACTAAGAACAAACCCAACCACTTAGAACCAACTAACAACTTAGAATAAACCAACGACCTAGAACCAAAGACTTGAACCAACGACTTGGGCCAACGACTAGAAGCAAGCCCTCAACAGCTAATGACACATAAATTAAAGATATACTCTGATGTGTAGCCATCATAATAAGATATTTGACCAATCAACCGATGGAAACAAACCTGCTATGAAATACTTGAAGCCAACAAATCTTGGTATGTGTACATATTACATAGCTATGATGTTACAGGCTGTACTAGCCATTCGGAGTTCGTAAAAATTTGTGTGGTTCGTATGATCGTGGGTTCATTTTTGTACGTAACATTGAATCCAAGTAATAATTTGCGATATGCGCTTTTATTATTCGTTAGAATATTGCTTTCAATGGCTATGGATTTTATTCGCCATTCAAAATGCACTACATTTTTGTAGAATACACAGTAATTATGTAAAACTGGTTTTTAAGTAACTTGACTTTCCAATAAAATGTGTTAGTTGCCTTAATCCAGCCATTTCAAATATAGAATAATGTCTGCTAAAATACATTATAGGTAGGTACTTTATATTTAAATAGATTCAGGTAGAGATTTGAAAACTTCACTACAGTATGTACGTATTTAAAAAGAATATTATTTATAGTCAATTGTTTTCCTCTGAATTACTGCCATCTATATGAAAAATATCTAAGCATTAATTTTATGAAAATAAATACTCGTCATTACTGCCATCTTTCGTAAATCGGGCAAAGCTTTTTTTAATAAAGTATAAATTAGGTAAAAAGACTTTGATTCCCACAATATACTACTTTGAACGACTCAATAATATGATAAATAGATAACTAAACAAATTACTTACGTGTAATGTTACTTGTCTCTTCTAGCGATACTAGTTAGGTCGCATAAAGTTATGGTAATAACACATAACTCTTCTTCACAAAAAAAAACACTGTTTCACTCGTTTATGGACGCGTGTAGAATTTGAAGTCGAAAATCGCGAGTACACTTTGCGCTTGATAAATTCGCGACGACCGAATGTCGGGGCGGTACCTACTAGCACAAACTTTCATCCTTCATCTTTAAAACGAGATTAAGATGGCGGCGCTATGTCTGTTTTTAGGCAGAGTTTGAAATTACTTAGAAACTGTAACTCATTTGGTCACGTTTGCCTTTTACACTTAGCGTTCTACATTTAAAAAACGTTTCATGTCAAAAAATGTTATTATTAGTACAGATTTGTCCGCCATAACAAAGGGACATCCTTGTACGGCGGGTAAAAACATATTTTACATAATATTCAAAAACCTCATTTACATTTACAATTAATACATGAAAAAGGTATACAAAAAGATTTTTATTTAAAACATTTGACAAAATTTAAAAACTCTTAATATAGAGGTTTTAAAGGTGTTAAAAGTTCTTTACTTTTGAGTTATGACCATTTTTTTGTTCAAACCTACTTAATTATACAAATTAATATACAAGTTCCCTTCTTAGAGATATTTTGAAAATGTTTAAAACTATTTTAAGTTTTGTTATTGCCTACTTAACTACACAAATTAATACACAAGTTCCCTTCTTGAAATCATTTTAGTAATGTTGAAAACTATTTAAAGGTAGGCTTATTAATAAATAAAAATACCTTTTAACCCAATGATGAGGTTTGTGAACCTGAAAACCTTAATTATAGAAAAAAATCACTCACTACTTATGGATGCCCTTCAACTGCAACACTGGAAGCACCTACCTTTCGAAGATACGGTGTCTAGAAGCACTGATAATCCAATCACAATAATTCACTTCACTACACTATCACTATAATATTACAGAAGCGTATTATTATTATTATTTAAAAACTATCACACTTTTATAATTATATTTTCTGAAAACGATTTATTTATAACGCAATTCCCGATTTGAATTATTAAAAAAAACTTGGAAGAACATTGCATCAAGACACTGCAATAATACTTTCATCAAATTTACACTGAAGTTATTTAAAAACACGGTTTCGTTTCGATTGTGCATTTCAACCGACGGCGAAATTTTAATATTAAACACATTGCATCAACATTCTGCAATAATACTTTGATTTACTTTAAACTGTTATTAAATGGGATTACAGCATATTATGCAATTAACCCGATGACGAAGTTAAGACACTAATCAAATTGTATCAACACACTGCAATAACCTTTTTAATCAAATTGCACCAACACACCGCAACAATATTTTTGATATAGTTAACATTTAAGTTATTAACCGAGATTACAGCATGTTATGTAATTTACCCGATCACGAAATAAAGACATTTATCAAATTGCATCAATATATTGCAATAATACTTCAATTTAATTAAAATGTAAGTTATTAAACGAGATTACAGCATGTTATGCAATTTGCCCGATGACGAAATAAAGACACAAATCAAATTGCATCAACACACTGCAATAATAATTTGATTTAGTTAAAATTTAAGTCATTAAACGGGATCACATGATGTTATGCAATTTATCCGATCACAAAATAAAGACACTTATCAAATTGCATCAACATATTGCAATAATACTTCAATTTAATTAAAATGTAAGTTATTAAACGAGATTACAGCATGTTATGCAATTTACCCGATGACGAAATAAAGACACAAATCAAATTGCATCAACACACTGAAATAATAATTTGATTTAAGTAAAATTTAAGACATTAAACGGAATCACAGGATGTTTTGCAATTTACCCGATCACGAAATAAAGACACTAATCAAATTGCATCAACATATTGCAATAATATTTCAATTTTATTAAAATGTAAGTTATTAAACGAGATTACAGCATGTTATGCAATTTACCCGATGACGAAATAAAGACACAAATCAAATTGCATCAACACACTGCAATAATAATTTGATTTAAGTAAAATTTAAAACATTAAACGGAATCACAGGATGTTTTGCAATTTACCCGATCACGAAATAAAGACACTTATCAAATTGCATCAACATATTGCAATAATATTTCAATTTTAATAAAATGTAAGTTATTAAACGAGATTACAGCATGTTATGCAATTTACCCGATGACAAAATTAAGAAACTAATCAAATTGCATTAAAACACTTTGATCAAATTTACACTAAAGTTATTAATAAACGCTATTTCGATATATTTTGCATTCTCCCGACGGCGAAATTTAGATACTAATCACATTGAATTAACACACTGCAATGATTATTTGATTATCTTTAAATTAAAATTATTTTTAAAACGTGATTACGGACATAACGCGTAGTTGCGACTGGCCAAGCCAACGACACTTTGAGAACTGGTGGCGGCTCGGGCCCGCCGCGCGCCGCACTTTCTTGGCACTTAGCGCAGGTTTCTGCGCATGCGACGAAACTAAACATAGGGGGACATTTTAGGGATGGTTGGTATCTGAAATAGGGTGTCACCGCGGTTCCGGTTACCGGTGACCGGCGAGAAACCGACTATTTATCTAGTTACTTTTGGAATAATAAAAACAGTGAATTTATATAGCGCAGTTTTGTGATGGTTCAAGGAAGTGCCCGGAACCGATTCTAGGCTCCCCGGAAAAAATCATCGTTGATTATTTTTTTCTGAAAAAAAGAATTCTGGTGAAAAAGGAGCAAAAAATAAACCATGTTCGCTTCATCCTGATATTCGAACAAAGTATCACTGGTCACTCTTTAATATTTGTACGGTTTCATTTAACTATATTATCGCCGGTTCCAGTGACCGACCAGTCGCCGGTACAAAGTGACCGGGACAGGAATATCGCACTTCTCTACGTTTATTGTTGTGGTTTTATTAAATGCGGAAACGTCTGTCTTGTCTTGTCTTTATTTTCGTAATATTATTTTTTTAGTGTTTCTTTAACCGTTGTAGAAATAAAATGCCGTGTGATTTGTGAGACCACAGGCGGTTATTTAAATTTGGCATTTGACTGGACTCGGAGAATTGACAGAATTAAATCTATTGTTTATCAAAAAATTGCACAACTTTCTGATGCCATTTCGCAATTAGAAGCAGAATCTGAAGTGGATTTCGACGACAAAATGCTGTGAGTAAGATGCATCTTCCCAGAATATGCACACATCTTAATCCACCCCTACAACCTGAAATAAAGAATAAAAGGTGCGTTTTTTGTTCTCACAATAACTTTCTTTTAACTTCAGTAGCTAATAAATAATTTATAATTTAACCTTCTCGTTGTCACGATGTAAAGATAGTCTACAGTGCTTTTTAAATCTTTCACATCTCTTTGAATATGTGTGTTTAAAACAATATTTTAGTTATTTCTTACTAAACACATAATTTTGCATCCGTAAAAAATATTTTAAAAATCATGTCGACATATCGTTTTGACGGCCTCCATGGTCGAGTGGCTTACAGCGCCCTTGAGGTGATTTTTCACAAAAACGGCGCTATACAAATTATCCAAATATTATTATTAAGACGCTCGACTACGAATCCAAAGGTAGCGGGTTCAAACCCGGCGTGCGCCAATAGTTTTTATTTAATTAATATGTGTCATAACACATTTAATTCATACAAAAATAAGAAAAAGTATATTTGCGGCACGTTCCAGAGTGGTAGATACTCTAAGTATTGACCTGGTGAAAGACCACCGTTCAGAATCGAAACGTTGCTTGAAATGGCTTTAGCCGTGTTTGGTGACCGGATCTGAATAGCCAGGTACTTCCAAACCTTCCTCTTCCCCATCTCCTTCCCCTCCCCTCTTCAACTTCAGCCTCACAACATACCCTATTTGGGGATGCCATAGTCTCACTGGCTCTAGACGGTTGAGAGCAGTTGAGACTCAAAATTAAACATATTGTGAAATATTAAAAAATGTTTTTATAAATGCCATATACCAAAGTTTCAACGTCAAAAGCAACAGAAAAATACAAATTTCTATAGAATTGAAAGATAACGCAATGCATTATGTCATTGCAACATCTTTAACCTATCCTCAACATGATATCTCTCTAACTTATTATTAGTAGAGCGACCTTGAAGGAACAATATATGGAGGGATAGCTAATTTGTTTTACCCAACCCATCCGAAATTGTAATAAATCACTGTTTCCGTGTTTTTACATCGTACACCATGAGAGAGAAAGAGACAACAAATTTCTTGGACGGCTTCTATATACTGTCGTAATGTTCTTAAGCTGGTTATTTTCGCTGGTTAACGGCAGGACTCCGCCCACATTTTTTATTTTGCCACTAAACTTGACACAACTAAACGGTTTTTTAGGTTAAATGCTATATTTTTGTTGATAAAAATACTGTGAAAAAGTGGCTATACGAATACACAAAAACATTATGTCGATATGTGATATGAATGGATGTATAAATACCGTAGCCTTAGTCTTAGCCACGCCCATTTGCGCCGAGTCATGTTAAAATCATCAAAAACAAGTCCAAAACTTTGGAAACTGGCTTTGACTTGGGCTACCTCTTGTATACTCTAAGAGAGCGACGTTACATAAAACATTAAAAATGATTTTCAATCTTTGCAGTTTACTTTACTTGCCTTAGTTGACTATGTGTATAGTCTTATCTCTTTCTAGCACATTCATTTGGTGTTTGTAATAACATAAACCATTATTTTTGAGCTCATATTATGTCAAATATTTCTATGTTTCAGAGAACAAAGCTTTACCAGGAATCGCATGACGCCATGACGCAGACTGCGCCAATCCAAGAATACCATCATTGCTGCCATGACTGCCGAGATAGAGGTCCCTCTGGAGACAGTAGACTATAAAATGTCCTCCGTAAACAAATCTTTTCAAATATAACCATACGTCTCGTGTCTAGGATGAACCAAGTATGTATGCAGAATGAGTTGATGATGAATGTGAGTAAGTCCAAAGTCATGGTGTTTGAAAGAGAGAGTACGAGAACAGCGTGCAATGTCGTCGTGAATGATGAATACTTGAAGCAAGTGGATGAGTTTGTGTATTTGGGAAGTGTGTTCTAGAGAGACAGAAAGGCTGATGAGGATATTGAAAGAAGGGTGAATGCAGGAAACTCCTTTAATGAAGGACTGTTGACGCAAATAAAAAAATGTCCAAAGAAGCGAAGCTAGCAGTCCACAATGGAGTGCTTGTACCAACCCTGATGTATGGCAGTGAGGCATGAAACTGGCAGACTGGCAGAGGAAGGATGAAAGTAGACTGAATGCACTAAAACCATGTTTGACCGTGCTAAAAATGTGGATATCCGGAAAGAATTCCAGACTGATGGAAACGTAATGAATACGATTAAGGAAAGGACGCTTAGATGGTTTTGGCATGTAGAGCGGATGAATGAAGGAAGGAGTGGAGTGCCCAATCATTCTACCCGAATAAAGTATTTCAACTTTTCAGTTGCAACCTGTCCTGGGTCGTGCGTAATACAAATACATTCTTCCTCAAAAAATGAATGCTGCATCGGCCCGTATCAAATGTTTTCATTTCCAAAGGCTGGATGACATAAAACTTTAATATACTAATTTTTGCACAAAAAGGTGTAATATATTGAAGGTTTTAATCATTTCTACAACGTTTTTATCCTTTTTATAAACTGTCCCATTTTTTTACCATAGTGACATCTGTGGAAATTATTCGAAAGCATTTCTTCCCTTGGAATAAATGGACTCTATCTGACTGTCGAAAGATAATAATTATTACAAACACCAAATGAATGTGCTAGAAAGAGATAAGACTATACACATAGTCAACTTGGGCAAGTAAAGTAAACTGCAAAGATTGGAAATCATTTTTAACGTTTTATGTAACGTCGCTCTACTAATAATAAGTTAGAGAGATATCATGTTGAGCATAGGTTAAAGATGTTGCAATGACATAATGCATTGCAACCTCTTTCAATTCTATAGAAATTCGTATTTTTCTGTTGCTTTTGACGTTGAAACTTTTGTATATGGTATTTATAAAAACATTTTTTAATATTTCACAATATTTATTAATTATTTTCCACACTGCGTTGCTTTGCCGAATTAATTGTTTTGTTCCAAGTGTTTTTCGTAGAGATCAAAACTATTAAAATAATATTTATAAATACATAAATACTTTATTACAAAACTAGTTTCTTAAATTTTTTTATATGAACACCGCACAAGAGTTTCGAATGCTCCCAACCGTCAAGAGCCAGTGAGACTATGGCATCCCCAAATATTGGGTGTGTTGTGAGGCTGAAGGTAGTGGTAAGGGGAAGGACATGAAGAAGAGGAAGGTTTGGAAGTATCTGGCTATTCAGATCTGCTCACCTAACTAACTAACTAACTGACCATCACGCCGTTTCTCCGCAGGGGTAGGCAGAGAGGACGGACCGCCATACAACTCTGTCTTGGCACACACTCCTTGCTTCATTTACATTCATACATCGTCTCATACATACTATTCTGTTATTCTGACTCTTCACCTGACCCGATTCAAGCATTTGATTTACTTGATCGCGCCATGTCTTTCTCGGGCGTCCTCGACTTCTTCTTCCATTCACTTTCGCATCATGTATTCTTTTCACACTCCTTTCTTCGTTCATTCGCTCTACACGCCCAAACTATCTAAGCGTCTCTTTCTTGATCCTATTCATTACGCTCACATCAGCCTTGCATTCTTTCCGGATATCCACATTTTTAATACGGTCATACATGGTTTTACCGCACATACGTCTCAAAGAATCTAAAATGTAATCCGTGTTTGGTGACCAGATCTGAATAGCCAGGTACTTCCCAACCCTCTTCTTCCCGATCTCCTTCCCCTCCCCACTACCTTCAGCCTCACAACATACCCAATTTGGGGATGCCATAGTCTCACTGGCTCTAGACGGTTGGGAGCAGTTGAGACTCTTGTGCGGTATTCATGTAAAAAAAAAAAAATATGTCTGCTCACTGAACACGGCTAAAGGCATTTCAAGCAACGTTTAGATTCTGAATGGTGGTCTTTCACCAGGGCGATACTTGAAGTATCTACCACCCTGTGTTCGGAACGACAGCTATTTGTGAAGTCTATTCTTGAATTTCCACCTATTATGCATTAAAGTTAAAAAATAACAAATACAGTTTAACACGGTTAACTTTGCAGGTGGCCAAAGAAGAATCAGAAAGAACAGAGACAGAGCTGTGGTATTCATGCGCGTTAAACTGCTTTTAGAGGCTTAATGCTTTGGCTTTGTTTTGGCTTATACACGCAAGTCTCCCCAAGATATACACGGGCGGACTTCAGTCAGTTTTCAATGCTGCAGCAAGGCTGACGGTTTCAAGGCGAAACATGATGTGGCGCCATCTCTTACTGGTACTGTGCACTCCAAACCAAGTAACTCTCGGATGAGCATCTTCAATGGCCGTATCCGCCAGCAGGCCGCACAGCTTGGAACGACCTCCCGTCGCGTCTGCAAAACTAAAGACTCGCCTTTTTAAATGACCATACCAAAAATAATGTCCGTTTGCTTCACCGGAGTCTTGACCACTCGGTCCAAGGGCTATTTTTAGTTTTACCATTGCTATTGACTCTAGCTTTTGACAGTACGGGCAATATCCAATATATATATATTTGTAAAATATGTTAGTTGTAAGTCACTAGTCATAAGTATTAGATGTAAGTCCATAGTCATAAGTTGTAATTTATACGCCACTAGTTATTAGTCTTAGTGATTAAGTTGTAGGTTATGTAAATTAAGTTCTATAGCTTCCTCGAGGGGATATTCTTTCACAAAAACAGCGCCATAGAAATTATCCAATTGTTATCATTATTTATTCTCAAAGCTGTGGTGTTTATGGACGTTGGCACACTAGCAGAAGCATTATTCTCAGGGCTATGGTGTTCATGGACGTTAGCACACTAGCAGAAGCGCTATTCTCAGGGCTATGGTGTTCATGGACATTATCACACCATCAGAAGCATTATTCTCAGGGCTATGTTGTTCATGGACATTGGCACACTATAAGAAGCATTTTTCTCAGGGCTATGGTGTTTATGGACGTTAGCACACCATCAGAAGGATTATTTTCAGAGCTATGGTTTTCATGAACGTTCACACACTATCAGAAATATTATTCTCATGGTTATAGTGTTCATGGACGTTAGCACACTAGCGGAAGCATTATTCTCAGGGCTATGGTGTTCATGGACGTTCGCACACTATCAGAAATATTTTTCTCAGGGCTATGGTGTTTATGGACGTTAGCACACCATCAGAAGGATTATTTTCAGAGCTATGGTTTTCATGAACGTTCACACACTATCAGAAATATTATTCTCAGGGCTATGGTGTTTATGGACGTTAGCATACTAGCAGAAGCGTTATTCTTAGGGCTATGATGTTTATGGACGTTCGCACACTAGCAGAAGCATTGTTCTCAAGGCTACGGTGTTTATGGACATTAGCACACCATCAGAAGCATTATTCTCAGGGCTATGTGGTTCATGGACGTTAGCACACTATCAGAAGAATTATTCCTCGGGCTATGGTGTTCATGAACGTTTGCACACTATCAGAAATATTATTCTCATAGATATGTTGTTCATGGACGTTGGCACACTATAAGAAGCATTATTCTCAGGGCTATGGTGTTTATGGACGTTAGCACACCATCAGAAGGATTATTCTTAGGGCTATGGTGTTTATGGATGTTATCACACCATCAGAAGGATTATTCTCAAGGCTATGGTGTTCATGGACGTTGGCACACTACCAGAAGGATTATTCTCAGAGCTATGGTGTTCATGGGCGTTCGCACACTAGCAGAAGCATTATTCTCAGGGCTATGGTGATCATGGACGTTGGCACACTAGCAGAAGCATTATTCTCAGGGCTATGGTGTTCATGGACGTTAGCACATCATCAGAAGGATTATTCTCAAGGCTATGGTGTTCATGGACGTTAGCACATCGTTAGAAGGATTATTCTCAGGGCTATGGTGTTCATGGACGTTAGCACACCGTCAGAAGGATTATTCTCAGGGCTATGGTGTTCAAGGACGTTGACCAGTGGCGAGCAGTTCATAGAAGCTGAATGCTGTACCCACCTTGAGAAAATTAACTATAAAGGTAATTCAGGTATTAAAAGAAAAGGACAATTTTAGTTTATTTTAATAACTTCACTAAGATCTTATGTTTTTACGTTTAATCCGATTATTCATTTTTATTTGTACTGCCAAGCAGTTAGTTAGTGATATGTTAATTTCTTTGTGAGTTATGTCTTGGTATTTGTGGTGTGTGTATACAGCAATACCACTCTTCTTATTGAGGCGTGATTTAGTGGTAGCACACGTTTAGCTCGATAATCGTTGTAAGTTTGTGGAATTTATTGTATTGAGGCAAGCCTCACTCGAAACTTTGCAGTTGAGTTCAATTTCTAAAAGGCTGACAGTGCATAGTAACTCGTCAATGTTTCGAATACGAAATTGCATTGTTCAACACCATTGCAAATTTTTTCTTCTACGTTATGAGTTTTGTCAATTTCATCTGCAATATTATTTTCAGGACATTGAAAGAAGGGGGAATGCAGGAAACTCCATCAATGGAGGACTAAACGCTGTTGGCGCGAATAAGAAATTGTCCAAAGAAGCGAAGCTAGCAGTCCGCAATGGAGTGCTTATACCAACCCTGATGTATGGCAGTGAGGCGTGGAACTGGCAGAGGAAGGATGAAAGTAGACCGAATGCTGTGGAAATGAGATCGCTGAGACGAATGTGCCAGTTCCATGCCTCACTGCCACACATTAGGGTTGGTATAAGCACTCCATTGTGGACTGCTAGCCACACAGGGATCTCATTTCTACAGCGTTCAGTCTACTTTCATCCTTCCTCTGCCAGATCCATGCCTCACTGCCACACATCAGGGTTGGTTTAAGCACTCCATTGTGGACTGCTAGCCACACAGGGATCTCATTTCTACAGCGTTCAGTCTACTTTTATCCTTCATCTGCCAGTTCCACGCCTCACTGCCGTACACCAGGGTTGGTATAAACACCCCACTGTGGACTGCTAGCTTCGCTTCTTTGGACATTTTCTTATTAGCGCCAACAGCGTTCAGTCCTCCATTAATAGAGTTTCCTGCATTCACCCTTCTTTCAATATCCGGATATCAATCCGCTGATGGGAGGATTCTTTCATTTTCTCAACGTAGTCATAATCTTTGTCGTTTGCTCGTGGCGTTGAGCGGTTACAACACGTAGGTGCTTCGCGCGCAGTAAAGACATCAGTGGCGTCATGGCAGTGAATTTTCTGTTTTTTTTTTCTGGCACTCGTTTAACGTACGACACAGACGTCGGGTGGGAATGCTGTCCTTGTTCTACCGCTATTCCAGTGGAAGATGCTCCGAGGAACTTGCGTCGTCGATCCCTTTGGCACCGGTGCACGGCCGGGAAACTCCACAAACGCGCGTCCGGCGTTTGTACACGGTTGACGTTCGATGCACGAGGACGGGTCGCTTCTACGACTCGTTCTCGGAACGATTTTCCGGCGTCTGTGTTTCTTCCGTCCTACGATACGGCCCTCTTCAAGACCCATGTTCGCTCTTTATTTTCCAGCCTCCTGTGTGGAGTTGACGTAAAAAAATATTTATGACTAAATTGAAAATATTAAAAAAGCCATCCAGTATTTGACGGCCTGCGTGGTTGAGTGGTAAGACGCCCGACTACGAATCCACAGGTTGCGGGTTCAAACCCGGCGTGCGCCAATATTTTTTTTTCAATTAATATGTGTTATAACCTTGGAGTATAAAGAATGGTATCAATCCGAGGCAGTGTAGTCAGTTTTTGATGATTTTTACCTGACTCGACGGACCTGGGCGTGGCTAAGACCAAGGCTAGGGTATTTATATTTATTTTATTTATTTTATATTTGCAAAAACAGTTTTACACCAAAACATTGCAAAAAACACAAAAAATGGTAATTATAATTACACAAAGATTAAAGTAAAAAGAAGTTTAAAAACAAAAAAAAATAGTTTTCAAGAAGTACATAATATAGTTAGAACTTAATAGCTAGTTCTTGCTTAAACTTGTTGTAGCTCGTGTGAAAAATATCCAAATTTCAAAATTATACATCCATGCATATCACATATTGAGGAAAATACTTGAAAATACATACTTGAGGAAATTGGATTATCTGTAAATTTAATGAAACTTTTTTGTAACTATTTGAACGGAAGAGAACAATTCGTATCTTACGGTTCATACAACTCCGACGCGTATCCTACAAACTCTGGTGTGCCACAAGGATCCAATTTGGGACCCTTATTATTTTTAATCTTTATAAATAACATTAAAAATAATATTAAATACGCTCGTTTTTTACTTTTTGCTGATGACATAAAATTATTTATTCAAATAAGATCATTGGAAGACTGTAGGCATCTTCAGGAAGATATTAATACAATTATTGACTGGAGTATTGCTAACAAACTCAGTTTTAACTTCCAAAAATGTTCCGTTATGTGCTTCACGAGGTCACACAAGACCGTATATTTCAATTACAAAATGAAAGATACGTCTCTGAAGCATACGGCTACTTGTAAGGACTTGGGAACAGTATTTGACGCTCGTTTGACGTTTCATAATCACATCGAAAAGATCTGCAAATCAGCCACAAAAATGTTGGGTTTTGTCCTTCACAATTCAAGGGAGTTGACAAATCTTGCAGTGATAAGGCTGCTTTACTTTAGCTTAGTGCGTAGCATTCTCGAGAGTGGATCTCAGGTATGGGGGCCAGAGGACACCGCCTATGTACTAATGGTCGAGAAAATTCAAAAGAAATTTTTACGGTTTCTCTACATGAGAGAGTTTGGTTTTTACCCATGGCTGTTTCCAACAGCGTTTATCTCGGGAATGCTGGGTATCTGCAGCCTTAGTTCGAGGAGGGATATAGCATTACTGCTTTTTGCTCATAAACTCCTGAACGGTGTATTATTAATACCTGACATCCTTGCGGAAATTGGATTTTATGTCCCTGATAATTTCACGCGTGGCCGCCAACACAGGCTTCTGTTTCTTCCCAGGTGCAGAACTAACTTACCAATGGTGATGCCCCTGGGAAGACTAACTAGGTTAATTAACTGCCTCGCAGGAAATTTGGATATTTTTCACACGAGCTACAACAAGTTTAAGCAAGAACTAGCTATTAAGTTATAACTATATTATGTACTTCTTGAAAACTATTTTTTTTTGTTTTTAAACTTCTTTTTACTTTAATTTTTGTGTAATTCTGATTACCATTTTTGTGTTTTTTGCAATGTCTTGGTGTAAAACTGTTTTTGCAAATATAAAATAAATAAATAAATAAATAAATAAATAAATATTGACATAATGTTTTTGTTTATTCGTATAACCACTTTTTCACAGTATTGTTACCAACAAAAATATAGCATCTAACGTTAAAAAAACCGTTTAGTTGTGTCAAGTTTAGTGGCATAATAATGTGGGCGGAGTCCCGCGGTGACCCAGGAGCCCAAGATCATTGTGACAGTACATAGAAGCGGAGTATTATATTTGTTGTCTCTTTCTCTCTCATGGTGTACGACGTAAAAACCCGGAAAAAGTGATTTATAGATAATTATAGTGATAAGTTCGTATCAGTTGGGTAAAAATATTTATTCTCTTTCCATACATTGTTTCTCCAAGATTAAAGCTGACTTACGTGAAGACATGTGCTCACATTTAATACATGAAAAGGGTTTTTCTCCGGAATGAGTGCGGAGTGATTTGCTAGGCCTGATTGGTCTGAACGCGCAGAGTCACAATTAGAACAGGAGAATGGTTTTTCTCCAGAATGTGTACGCAAGTTTATTACTAAGGCTGACTTGCGTGAAGTGACGTATTTTCACGCGATGCAAGAAAAGGGCTTTTCTCCAGAATGAGTACGCGAGTGATTGAGTAAACGTCACTTGAATGAAAAACTGCAGTCCGAACATGAGAATGGTTTCTAACTAGAATGAGTTCTCAGGCTTATATTAAACCCGTCTTGTCTAGACGTAAATAACTAATCAGAACATGAGAATGATTTCTTGCCAGAATGTGTACGCGAGTGTTTTGTTGAGGCTGACCTTTGTGTACAGGAACTACAGTTGGAACATGAGAGCGGTTTGCATTTGATTGCATGATTGAAACATGAATGTTACATTGTTAATTTTGTAACTGTTAATTCATGGTGGAATTCCATTTTTAAGATTTAATAAAACAAATTTATAACTTTATTTCACTCATTTAATTTTTGACTGGACTGGTTTCAGCCTATAACGGCCATCTTCAGACTAGTACAAGTTTTTATTATCCTATGGCTTATATATTATTTTCTTTGCGATGTCAGGGGTGGTAAACCATGATTTTACTTTAATTATTTTCATCAGTATTGTTGCATGATTTTACTAGTTACAGGGTACAAGTTACTTTTAATTTATTATTTTATATGGTATGAATTTGTATTTAAGATGGGTTATGGTTGTATTTGTATAAATATGATTTTACGATTCATTTATGTAATGAAAGGTTGGTGAATACTAATTTTTAATGAGTTGAATTTAGGTATTCCCGTCTTAATTGTATTATGTCCAGATTTACAACAAAATTTCCTAATTATTGGGTTACTCCCAGCATTATGGTATAGTTACATTATGATGAAAATAATTACAATTGGAACAAATCAATGATTTTGGTTCAGAATGAGTTAATAAAATGTATTTTTAATCATTTTACCTCAGTTAAGGTGGGTAAGTCTCCTATTAGCGATGACATGATTGACGATGGGTAGCTACTTTGAAAATCTACAAGGGGCATTGCTTCAGAATGTGTACGTGTGTGTCTAATTAAAGCAGATCTTTGAGTGCATGAATACTGCAGTAGAAACATGCAAATGGCCTGACTTAAGAATGAACACGCGAGTGTCTAATTAAGGCAGACTTTTGTGTACATGCATAATCTACAGTTCGAACATGAGAATGGTTTTTCGCCAGTATGGGTCCGCACGTGTCTCGTTAAAGCTGTCCTATCTGAGCATAAATTCTGCAGTGGGAACATGAAAATGGCTTTTCTCCGGAATGCGTTCGTAAATGCTTTACTAAAACATGAGAACGGTTTTTCTCCAGTGTGTGTCCGGAAGTGTCTTATTAAGGCTGACTGTTGTGAACATAGTTATTGCAGTGTGAACATGAGAACGGCTTTTCTCCAGAATGAGTCCGAAGATGAACTGTTAGTTGAGCCTTGGTGGTGCATTTTTTTCTCACACTCGAGACACACGAAAGATTTTTCATATTTGATTTTCTTTGCCGTCGCAAGTTTGTCTATCGTCGTTATGTTTCGTCAAACGTGCACCTAGAAAAAAAGAAAAATTAACACACCGATGAATCATAGTTTGAACAGCTCAATTAATAAGATTTTTTGTTTCTGGAGCTAGATAAATCAACAGTGACAAAATTATGTTTTAAAAGAAATGAATAGGATCAAGAAAGGGACGCTTGGGCATTATTTTTTTTGTTTTCAATTAATACCGTACAAGAGTCTCAACTGCTCCCAACCGTCTAGAGCCAGTGAGACTATGGCATCCCCAAATAGGGCATGTTGGGAGGCTGAAGGTAGTGGGGAGTGGAAGAAGATTGGGAAAAGGAAGGTTGGGAAGTACCTGGCTATTCAGATCTGGTCACCAAACACGACTATAGCCATTTCAAGCACGTTTCGATTTTTGAAGGGAAATTGAAAAGGGATTAGTTCAGATTGATGAAGGGAAAAAAATAAATATTACCTGCCATTTTGTGACTTTTTTCAGATAGTTTAAGGCATTCTTGTTTAGCATCCGAAAGATCAATTTCTACTTTTCTGTAAGTAACTACATCTTCGTCTCTCTCTCGAGTCTCTGGTTCCGTCTTGGTGGTAGCTCTGTCCTGAGTTGAATGAACCATTGTTCGTCCATCCATCCCTTTCCACTTTTAAATGAAAACAAAAAACATCATTTCGTGTACAGCCAGACAAATAAACTACAAACGTTCAAATTGATTTCAATAGAAACACTAAGTTAGTTCAAGAGAAAAAAGCTTTACGAGCAAGTACGGAACGCGGTCCGAGCTTCGGATCTGTTTCGTTCATACACATATATTCTATGAATGTCTATCTTTGTCATACATGACCGATATTTGAATGATGAATTTACTGGTAACGTGTGTGTTTTGTTTGCCACATTTCGTGTTGATGTTTTAAGGCTATAACGTGTCTATATACTCGTATGTGCTTTTTTCTTTTATCGCTATCGACTATGGAAATAATATTGAACTGTGTCCATAAAACACAAATATCATAAAGTTTGAACAATATCACTTCCAAATAACAGGGCAATTAGTTACGAGGTCAGAATGTCATCATCAAACAATAGACAAAACTAGAGATGGTCGATATTCCTATCCCGGTTAAAAGGAACCGGTTTCAAGCCGGTCACTGGAGCCATCGATTTTATTTCTCTGAGGAACCGGTTCCTTTTCTAGGCAAATAAAAATCGATATCATTTGGCCGAGGAACTGATCTTTTTTGTTTATTTGCTAGTACTTATTTGGAGAGGATTTTTGTCGATTTGCTAGTACTTTTCAATTTTAAATCTCTACCGACTAGTACTTTGTTTTTAGGAAGGAACTTTTGTCGATTTGCTAGTACTTTTCAAAAAAATCTCCTTCGTGGAATTTTTCTGGCACCAGGAACCGATTCCAAAAAGAACTGGATAAATAACTGGCTCCTCGCCGGTCACCGGTAACTGGAACCGCAGGTACACCCAATCATGATATTGATCATCTCTAGATAGAATGGAAGCTATCTTCTTCATCTTTTTATTGCTTCTTAACCCACCGAAACGTACCCTATTTTCCCTATTTGGGGAATATTGTAAGTTACTAAAAATATAATCCCTAGAAGTGTAACAGTTTTTGACTCCGTACCCAGACAGACCAATAAAATTGGTTTTCTAGACCAATTTTTTCTTTTAATTTAATCATTTAAAAATGCTTAATCAACAAAGCTGGAAATATTAAAAGAAAATAATGTGACTTCGACAACATTGAGACTTATTTCAAATTATCCTTTCAGGTGAAAGCAAATTATTGAAAAGACAAGATAAATTGAACTTCTTTCTTTTGAAAAACAACTTTTTTAAAAAGAAAGACAAACATTTCCAAGTTACAAATAACCTGACAATATTTTAAAAACTCCTACTGCCATAATAATAAGCGGGAGATGTTGTTTGTCCTACGATGGAGGACTTAGCTAGCAGAAGAATTGAACCCTCGACGCCCGGGTGGGAATCCGATGCGTTTGTCCACTCAGCTACTGACCGGTCAATATCTTAATAGTTAATTAATCAATAATTAAAAAAAAAAACAAAATCTTTACTGTATTTCTTATGTCAAACACAAAAATAAAAACAAATCAAAAAAGATGCTTATTTTTCAATTCTCTATCGCCTCTTACTAATTTGGTGGTATGATTACATTGCTAGAAAATGTCTCCGAGTGAAATATGTTTAGATAGTTGCTAAAGTTAGCTTAAGGAAAATTGATAAATTAAAAATAATGATGTTTTGACATTATTTATTTTCTCTCTCACTAGTTATAATATGGATTATTTTGTTAGTTGTCGAGCAAAACCGTCTAACTAACCAACTAACCATCACGCCGTTTTTCTACAGGGGTCTCTCTTTTGTTATTCTGACTCTTCACATGACTTGATTCAAGTATTTGATTTACTTGACCTTGCTATATCTTCTTTGGGCGCCTCCAACTTCTTCTTCCATTCATATATTCTTTTCACACTTCTTTCTTTGTTCATTCGTTCTACATACCCAAACCATCTAAGCATCCCCTTTTTGGTCCTATTCATTACGCTCACATCAGTCTTGCATTCTTTCCGGATATTCACATTTTTAATACGGTCATACATGGTTTTATCGCACATTTGTCTCAAGGATCTCATTTCCACAGCGTTAAGTCTACTTTCATCCTTCCTCTGCCAGTTCCATGCCTCACTGCCATACATCGGGATTGGTATAAGCACTCCTTTATGGACTGCTAGCTTCGCTTCTTTGGACAATTTCTTATTTGTGCCTAATATACTAACCATCACGCCGTTTTCCTACAGGGGTCTCTCTTTTGTTATTCTAACTCTTCACATGACCCGATTCAAGCATTTGATTCACTTGACCTTGCCATATCTTTCTCGGGCGTCCCCATCTTCTTCCATTTACTTTCGCATCATATATTCTTTTCAAACTACTTTCTTCGTTAATTCGCTCTACACGCCCAAACCATTTAAGCGTGCCTTTCTTGATCCTGTTCATTACGCTTACATCAGCCCTGCATTCTTTCGAGATATCTACATTTTTAACACGGTCATACAGGATTTTACCGAATAAGCTCTACAGCATTCAGTTTACTTTTATCTTTCCTCTGCCAGTTCCATGCCTCACTGCCATACATCGGGGTTGGTATAAGCATTCCTTTATGGACTGCTATCTTCGCTTCTTTGGACATATCTTTATTTGCGCAAACAGCCGTCAATCTACATTATTTTTATGGTAAAATAATTTTTGGTTGCATAACATATGTTCCTACTGCCTATTAGGTTTACTTCGAAAGTTCAACCAATATTTAACCAATTTATTGTAACTCTCGATATAATATGTAATATTTCAACTTACTCTCTTCAAGAAAATATTATTGTCTATGAACGACACATCAAATTTCAATGGAAAAAGTTTTTGACATCTTGACAGCTCGAATAAAATGTCCAGGGCTAATCTAATTACAGTGTTTCTAAATTATACTAGTCAACGAATCAATTCCTTCTGTTGAAATAACGTCAACATCTTACGGTTATTGGTAAGTTCTTATTCTACCAGTCATGGTGTTTGAAAGAGAGAGTACGCAAACAGCGTGCAATAAAGTTGTGAATGATGAATACTTGGAGCAAGTGGATGAGTTTGTGTATTTAGGAAGTATGTTCTAGAGAGACAGAAAGGCTGATGAGGATATTGGAAGAAGGGGAATGCAGAAAATTCTATTAATGGAGGACTGAACGCTGTTGGCGCAAATAAGAAATTGTCCGAAGAAGCGAAGCTAGCAGTCTACAATGGAGTGCTTATACCAACCCTGATGTATGGCAGTGAGGCGTGGAACTGGCAGAGGAAAGATGAAAGTAGACTGAATGCTGTGGAAATGATATCCCTGAGGCGTATGTGCGGTAAAATGACCGTGTTAAAAATGGGGATATCCAAAAATAATGCAAGGCTGATGTAAGCGTAATGAACAGGATCAAAAAAGCAACGCCTAAATGGTTCGTGCGTGTAGAGCGAATGAACGAAGAAAGGAGTGTGAAAAGAATATATGATGCGAAAGTAAATGGAAGAAGAAGTCGAGGACGTCCGATAAAGACATGGCACGATTAAGTAAATCAAATATTTGAATCGGGACATGTGAAGAGTCAGAATAACAGAAGAGTGTGTATGAATGTAAATGAAGCAAGGGGTGTGTGCCAAGACAGAGTTATATGGCGGTCCGTCCTCTTTGTCTACCCCTGCGGGGAAACGGCGTGATGGTTAGTTAGTTAGGTCCAGAATGGACCCTTATTGAGTCTATCTCATAGTGAACATCTGTGACTTTAGGTTTCGTTTTATGTCTGACAGAGGTGGCTTTACAACAACTTTCAAAAATACATTTGGGTAGTTTTATTACCTTCTGGGAGACACGAAACATAGGATGCGTTAGATGTTTTGTGTGTGTGTGTGTGTTTTTTTAAATATATAATATCTATATGTATGTTTCTCCAATGACGTTACATATAGACACGTTATAACCTTAGAATATTAACACAAAATGTGGCAAACAAAACACACACGTTACCAGTAAATTCATCATTCAAATATCGGTCATGTATGACAAAGATAGACTTTCATAGAATATATGTTTATAAAAGAAATAGATCCGAAGTTCGGACCGCGTTCCATACTTGCTTGAAACAACCTCGAGCGACGCGTGACCGTTTAGTACTAAATCGGCTTAAACACCGATCACACCAACTAGCGTGATTATTGCTTGTCACTTTGCGGGCGCTATAACGTGTCTATATATATATATGTAATGTCATTGTGTTTCTCGTTATAATTTTCGACACTCCGTTTCAATAGTTCAGACATTCTGTTGCAGGTCTGATGCCAGTAATTAAGTGTCGCAGCATCCCTTGAACGGTCCCCCAGTGGCGCCATGAGTCTTCCTAACCCAGGGAGTGTCACCGTCAAAGTGGAAGCAGGGACTCTAGCAGAAGAGGGAGATGAAATGTCGTACTCCGACACAGCTATTAATATCCCTAACATTAAGATGGAATGTGTGGAGTATTCAGTGGAAATTGTTGAGACAGCTGGTGAGAAAAGTACAATGTTTACAAACATTATAATGGCTGAGGTATGGCTTAAGATTCCAACAGTTAAAAGCAGCATCGTGATTGATTGGATTATTGTTTAATACCGTGTTGCACTTCCCCCTCCTTGGGTCAACGTTTCAGATTGCCTTGCGGGGTCCATCATCGGGGCCCAAGTGCGTAGATTGTGGTAAGAAGTGTGTTTATTTGTGTGAAACCCTGATGGTCATCGTTAATCCTAGCCTCATAGCAATAATACACAGTAGGGAGCCCTTCTGTAGTCAGTATTGATGATTTTGCCTAACTCGGGCGTGGCTAGGACTGAGGCTAGGGTATTTATACATCCATTCTTAGCACTTGTCGATATGATGTTTTTATATTTTTTTTGTTTTATTTTTGTGACGTTACATATGTAAACACGTTATAGCCTTAGAATATTAACACAAAATGTAGCAAGCAAAACACACATGTTACCAGTAAATTCATCATTCAAATATCGGTCATGTATGACAAAGATATACATTCATAGAATATATGCGTATGAACGAAACAGATCCAAAGTTCGGACCGCGTTCCATACTTGCTTGAAACGACCTCGAGCGACGCGTGACCGTTTAGTACTAAATCGGCACCGATCACACCAACTAGCGTGATTATTGCTTGCAAGATTGAGAGCGCTACAACGTTTCTATATATATATATATGTAACGTCATTGCATACATACGTATAAAATACTAAGAATGCATATTAACAAATACATTTTGAATACATGCTCAACAACAATTATTTTGCATTACAGGAACAGATTGCTTGAATAAAAATAGGAAACACAGCGACAGCGAAAGTGATTCAAGCAAGAGTTTCGCGAATCGTGAACTGGTTAGTTCCCCATCAGAGAGGTCTTCACAAAATTCATGCTTGGAGAAACACGCGCCGACCCACAGTGGAACAAAACCATTTTCCTGCTCCGAATGTGACTATTCGTGTGCGAGGAAATTTGATTTGAAAATTCACACGATGACTCACAGCGGTGAGAAACCATTCACGTGTGTCATGTGTGGGTATCTATGTTCCAAAAAACCAATGTTAAAGAGACACATGCTGACTCACAGCGGAGTCAAACCATTCTCATGTTCTGACTGTGACTATTCTTGTTCCCGAAAGTCAAATTTAAACAGACACATGCTGACCCACAGTGAAAAAAACCATTCACGTGCTCTAACTGCAACTACTCTTGTTCGCGAATGTTTGATTTAAAGAGGCACAACATTTTGATTCACGTTACTCAAAAACCATTTTCGTGTCGCGAGTGCAACTATTCGTGTTTTAAAAAGGAAATGCTCGAGAGGCACGTGCGGTCTCACGGTGGGCAGAAGCCGTTCTCATGTTCTGACTGTAATTACTCGTGCTCCCGAATGTCACATTTAAAGAGACACGTGATGACTCACAGTGGAGAAAAACCATTCTCGTGCTTAAATTGCGACTATTCGTGTTCACAAAAATCTGATTTAACGAAACACATGCGGACCCATAATGGATAAAGAACCGTTTTGTATTAAAAAGCTGTTCAAGGAGATTCTGGATTTCTAATGGACAGAGGCCTCTGAAGAAGTTCACGACACGGACGCTAGAGGCGGGTTCCCAAACTCGAATAGGACATGGGGAAGAAGTGTACACATAAAAAATATAGCGAACCTATTATAGATATGCGAGCTCTGGACCAATTTTAAGAAGAGTAGCATGGAAAGGCTTCGGGTCCAGTACAACAATGCCTACCGCATGATGTTCAGTCTTCCCAGGCACAGCAGTGCTTCCAGTTTGTTCACCGATAGGCGAGTTCCAGGACTTGCAGTCCTTATGAGAACCAGGGTAGCAGGAATGCGGGAAAGGATTAACAACTCCAAAATGACCTCATCATGGAATCCCGTCAGATCCCGAATTCAAGAATAAAAGCGCATTGGAGTAAATTATTGGCCCCATCAATCTTAATGCTGCCAGGATGGACTTCATTTTGATGGAGTTTTGCAGAAATGAGGCCTCATATCCTCCATTAATATTTTTTACTTGTATTATTTTTTTTTTCTCCTGAATTTCTGTTCAATCTTATTTGTTAATATTATTATTAGTATGTATTGATATCAATTATGAAAGGTATCGCATTTCACTTATCCTGCATACATTCCGGAACAAAACTTTGTTATTATTGTAATAGATTAAAACCAAAATCATATGTAAAAAACATGTTTATTTTTTTCTCATGTATGTCTTTCAAGAATACGTTAGTTTTTAAATAGAGCATGACTATGGTTGCCAAATGTGTTTTTAAAGATAGCCCTAAGCGATGGTTTCTGTGATTTTACTAAGGAATCCAAAATAGTTTTTTCACACCCATTCCAGTCTATGGATGCAGTTTAGTAGTGACCCACACATAGCCCTGTAAATGTGTTTCAAATCTTTGAATCGTTGGATATTTCAATTTGAATTATGCACATCGTCGCCGGAAAACGACAACGCGTTCATTGCTGACACCGCGCGTGGCGCGTTGACAGCCATGTGACCGGTATGCGCACAACGCGCCTCGCGCATTGTGCCGCCTCTTCGTTTTGAACCGAACTAAAACAGACGTAGCCATGTGGTCTTGAGTCGTTCCACAGGGCACATGGAAACCCGCCACTGTTCGTCAGTTTGAATTGATCCGTCATTCGTACGGCATAAAAAGTATATTTGCGGCACGTTCCAGAGTGGTAGATACTCTAAGTATCGCCCTGGTGAAAGACCACCATTCAGAATCGAAACGTTGCTTGAAATGGCTTTAGCCGTGTTTGGTGACCAGATCTGAATAGCCAGGTACTTTCCAACCTTCCCCTTCCCAATTTCCTTCCCCTCCCCACTACCTTCAGCCTCACAACATATCCTATTTGGGGATGCCATAGTCTCACTGGCTCTAGACGGTTGGGAGCAGTTGAGACTCTTGTGCGGTATTCACGTAAAAAAAATAAAATATTTATGGTATGGTACGTTCCAGAGTGGTAGATACTTTAAGTATCGCCCTGGTGAAAGACAACCATTCAAAATCGAAACGTTGCTTGAAATAGCTTTATTCGTGTTTGGTGACCAGATCTGAATAGCCAGGTACTTCCCAACCCCTCTCTTAACCATTTCCTTCACCTCCCCACTACCTTCAGCCTCACAACATATCACAATTGGGGGATGGCATAGTTTCATATATATTTTGTGTTAAGGCTATGACGTGTCTATATATTTGTAACGTCATTGCATTTAAAGGTAATAAATCTACCCCGAGGTATATTCAGATGTAATTGTAAAATCGTCCCTATCAACAATAAACCAAAATACTAAGTCGCATATGTTCAATATTATATGAAGCCAGAAGCGTTCATTCCGGACATAGCTTACCAGTCTGAAGATGCCTGTTGCAAGTGAAACCGGTGCAGTCAAAAAAAAGGAAATTAGGTTAAAAAGGTTTTTCAATCATGAATCCATATAATTATATATTTTTTTACATTAACTATACATCAGAGGCCTTGAGGAAAATAATTTCCTTCAGGACCTATATCATTTTAAAGGATGCTGTGCGGAGGGGCTTTTTGAGGAAAGGAAGAAGTGAACCTGGGTCTTGAAGAGGTCCATCTTGAAGGAAAGAAGGACACACAGAGGTTGGCAAATCATTCTACACCTGAGCTGTTAGACATAAGAACGAGTCGTAAAAGCGACCCGTTCTTTTGTATCGAATTTCAACCGTATGCGAATATCGTGCGCGCGATTGGCGAGTTTCCTGACTATGCAGCGGTACTGAAGGGATCAATTATGCAAGTTCTTTTTAGCATCTTCCGTTGAAATACCGGTAGAACAAGAACAGCATTCTCAGCTGCACAGTATTTACATTAACAACTTGGGCTATTTTTTAAATGTAATTTCAATGTTAACATAACTTAATTGACCGTTTCAGTGCGAGCATTAAAAGGGTTTTTCTCCACCATAAGTCAGCATGTTTTTTTGTGATGGTTAACTTGTCCGAAGATGGGTTCAAACATAACAATGTTTTTTCTTCACTGTGAGTCAGCAGATGTCTATTTAAATTTTGCTTTTGTGAACACGAATAACTACAAAAAGAACACAAAAATGGTTTTTCTCCACTGTGAGTCATTGAATGTTTCTTCAAAGATTGCTTTTGGGAACATGAATAGCTACAAAGAGGGCATGTAAATGGTTTTTCTCCACTGTGGGTTAGCATGTGTGTCTTCAAAGTCTTCTTTCGTTTACATGAAAAACTACAAAAAGAACACGAAATTGGTTTTTCTCCACTGTGAGTCAGAAAATGTGCCTTCAAATTTTGCTTTTGTATACATGAATAGCCACAAGAAGCACATGAATATGGTTTTTCTCCGCTGTGAGTCAGGACGTGTGCCTGTAAATTGTGTTTTTTTGTACACGAATAACTACAAAAAGAGCAAGAAAATGGTTTCTCTCCACTGTGAGTCAGCATGTGTGACTTCAAAGCTCGCTTTCGCACACACGAATAGCTACACAAAGAACATGAAAACGGTTTTTCTCCACTGTGAGTCAACATGTGTGATTTCAAAGCATGGTTTTGTGTACACGAATAACTACAAAAAGAGCATGAAAAGGGTTTTTCTCCACTGTGAGTCAACGTGTGTGTCTTCAAATATTGCTTTCGTATAGACGAATAACCACGAAAAGAACACGAAGCGGGTTTTTCTGTAGTGTTTACCGCCATGTATTGTGTAAAATCAGTTTTCTGTGAACATGAAAACTTGCACTGTGGACATGAGGAGAATTTTTCTTCGCTGTGACTCAGCATATGTTCCTTTAATTGAGACTCCCGTGAACACGAATAGTTACAGTCAGAACATGGCATCTGCCTCGATGATGAGTGAAGCAGTTGGTGATGTTCGTAATTTGTGCTTGATACAAATTTGCCTTCGTATTCTATTCCTAGAACGTAAAAAATTAAGTTTATCTGTTCATTAGGTAGAAAACACTTTTACTGTCTTTAAGAAATTAACTTTCCACAATCAAAACAAAATCTATAAATCATAAAAAAAACACATAGAGGCTGTGTAAGGTTGAAAAATAGTACAAAAGGTTAGGAACTGATTTGTTTCTTCTTTTTCCATTGTTGTTGTATATTTATATATAATTTGTTAATTGTAAAATGTCTTGTTAGATACTATTTGATAGATATTTAATGAATAGTGAATTATCAACATTTGAAGAAGAACAGAGCCGGTGTGGAAAAGCACTGACAAAACATCATGATACAAAATGTCTACCCTTTACATTTAGAAAGCATTTTCTCACCAGCTGTCTGAGCCATACTCTCCGAATACTCCAGACATTCGTTCTTTATATCCGGGAGGTCTATGTCAATGTCTGAATACGGCATTTCACACCCGTGTCCTCCCTCGACCTCTGGCTCCGTCTTGACGGTGGCCCTCTCTGTGCTGGGAAGGTCCATGGCGCTACTGAGAGTTTTTAAGTAAGGCGTTTAAAAATGAATCATAACGTAATGAAGTTATGTTAATATTTACGGATATTGATCAACAAATAAATGTTGAAATAATGAGTCGAATGCTAATGATATTAATAATACCATTTTTTTAAGTTTATTTCACCTGACCGGTTTCACCTTATGGCAGACATCTAAGAAAATCAAAAAGTAAATTAAAAAAAAGCCAACTATTCAAAATAAAGATGGAAATAAGTATAGATATTATATATTATAATATCTATAGTTATTTATATTTGACGGCCTCCATGGTCGAGTGGTAAGACGCTCGACTACGAATCCAAAGGTCGCGGGTTCAAACCCGGCGTGCGTCAATAACTTTAATTGAATTAATATGTGTCATAACACATTTAATTCATATAAAAATAATAAAAAGTATATTTGCGGCACGTTCCAGAGTGGTAGATACTCTATTGCCCTGGTGAAAGACCACCATTCAGAATCGAAACGTTGCTTAAAATGGCTTTAGCCGGTTTTTGTGACCAGATCTGAATAGCGAGGTACTTCCCAACCTTCCTCTTCTCAATCTCCTTCCCCTCCCTACTACCTTCAGCTTCACAACATACCCTATTTGAGGATGCCAGTCTCACTGGCTCTAGACGGTTGGGAGCAGTTGAGACTCTTGTGCGGTATTCATATAAAAAAAATAGTATAAATAAATTTTTTTTAAATCTACAGATGCATCTAATGCATCCCATGTAACCCGTCTCTCTAAAACTACCCGAATGTATTTTTGAATGGTATTGTAAAGCCGCCTCTGTCAGCAATAAAACAAAACCCTACGTCACAGATGTTTACTATGAGACTCAATAAGCGTCCATTCCAGACACTAACTAACTAACTAACTAACTAACCATCACGCCGTTTCCCCGCAGGGGTAGGCAGAGAGGACGGACCGCCATACAACTCTGTCTTGGCACACACTTCTTGCTTCATTTACATTCATACATCGTCTCATACATATTCTTCTGTTATTCTGACTCTTCACATGACCCGATTCAAGTATTTGATTTACTTGATCGTGCCATGTCTTTCTCGGGCGTCCTCGACTTCTTCTTCCATTCACTTTCGCATCATATATTCTTTTCACACTCCTTTCTTCGTTCATTCGCTCTACATGCCCAAACCATCTAAGCGTCCCTTTCTTAATCCTATCCATTACGCTCATATCAGCCTTGCATTCTTTCCGGATATCCACATTTGTAATACGGTCATACATGGTTTTACCGCACATCCGTCTCAAAGATCTCATTTCCACAGCATTCAGTCTACTTTCATCCTTCCTCTGCCAGTTCCATGCCTCACTGCCATACATTAGGGTTGGTATAAGCACTCGATTGTAGACTGCTAGCTTCGCTTCTTTGGACAATTTATTATTTGCGCCAACAGCGTCCAGTCCTTCATTAATGGAGCTTCCTGCATTCACCCTTCTTTCAATATCCTCATCAGCCTTTCCGTCTCTCGTAAACATACTTCCTAAATACACAAACTCATCCACTTGCTCCAAGTATTCATCATTCACAACTATATTGCACGCTGTTTTCGTACTCTCTCTTTCAAACACCATCACTTTGGACTTACTTACATTCATCATCAACTCATTTTGCATACATACTTGGTTCATCCTAGACACGAGACACTGTAGATCTTCCATATTGTCAGCAATCAGCACCGCATCGTCCGCATACAATAGGCAACATACTTTCACATTGTTCATTTTCGCGCCCAAGCCCACGCCTTTCAATTCTTGCATACAGTTATCCATGTACAAATTGAACAGACACTAATAGTATATATGCCATAGATTTACTTAAAATTGTACCAATCTGAAGATGCCCGTCATAAGTTGAAACCGGTCAGATCTTAAATAAAAAAAGAGGAATAAAATTTAAAAAAATGGTATTATTAAAATCATCAAAATGGAGTTGTACCACGAATTTAAATTTTCAAAATTAGAGTCGAATGATATTTATTGAAACAGTCAACTCCAAAAAAATAACCTTTAATGAACTAGGAATAGACAAAAAAAACCATGGGTACGGTTGATTTCGACATCTTCACTGAAGACCTTTCACCCTAAATACTCAATTATCATTGTGGTTATGGTGTTCACTCCAGGAAGGAAAAAAACTGCTAGGATTCTATCTCGTACGATGGTTTTCCCAACCGCCTGATCACGAGAAGTGGTCGAGAGCTTTTACATCGTAATAGGTTAGATTCTTCAGGTAGATATATGCGATTATCAATGACGTTGAATTTAAAGTCGTATAAAATTTTCAAGGCGACGAGGAGTAGAATTGAATATTTTCTGGGTGTAAGACATACATGGAGAGGTATCTCTGCGAAACAGAGTAGTCAGTAATGTTGACTTTACACTGACTCGATAGAAAGAGACAAATATATATCAAAGGATGTCGGATAGCCTATTACTTACCGCCCACATGGAATTTTTAATGAACATATTTAATTAACACATTAAACAAAACAACATCAATACACCATTAAAATGATTTATAAAGTCAAAATATCACACAAACACTACTAACAGAAAGTTTGCCTAAATAATGATGGAAGCTTTTTGTTATTTTTACGTCTTTATATCATTAAAAATGTGAAAATTCTAAAGTTCGGTCAAAAATATTTAAAACTGTTGAAATACCTCTGAAAAGCGACGTTTTATAATCTTTGTTTGGTTTTATTTGAACATTCACGCATGGCACATATATTCACACATTTAAGTTATGCCTTGAGGTTGTCAGAATTAATTATGCTTTCAGAATTGAGACGTGGAGACAGCATCTAAAGGCATAACACGCGACACTGGGCCTTGACATTTCATATGACATAAGTGATACCATAGACAAAAGATAACCTCAGGTAAGAACTACATAAAAAATTGTGACGGAGAGGAATTAAAATGTAATATTGACAAATACAATGATTAACTAACTAACCATCATGCCTCTTTGTCTTCTACCTTCTACTGTGTCAGTGACCACGACCTTCTCCAGGTTGGACTTATGCAAAATATCTTATATAGGCAGGCAGCTGATATTTTATCTCGGATGGCTCGCTCTTTATTTATTAAGAAGATTTTAACCTAACTAACTAACTAACCATCACGCCGTTTCCCGGTAGAGGTAGGCAGAGAGGACGGACCGCCATGCAGCTCTTTCTTGGCACACACTCCTTGCTTCGTTCACATTCACTCTTCACATGACCCGATTTAAGTATTTGATTACCTCGACCGTGCCATGTCTTACTCGGGCGTCCCCGACTTCTTCAAAATGAATATTGAAGGAATATTAATTTTCTTGATATTTAGGCCAATTTAGGAATATTACTCTTTGCTGGTAGATTAAATTACGAATGAAGTCGATAACTATCTGATAATCGTGTTTTGTTTATATGTATGCAATAGCTTAGGGTTTTGTAAGTGAACTTACCTTCGCCTTGAGTCTGGACCTGACCTACCCTCGTCAGAAAATATTGCTTCCATGAAGTTTGAGTAATTAATTCGAAACATAATTTATTTATTTAATTTTATTATTGCAACAACAGTTTTTCAAGAAAAACACGAAAAAATGGTTATCATAATTTTACAAAGATAAAGGTAAAAATAAGTTCTAAAAAGTACATAATATCCTTAAAACTTAATAGCTTGTTTGTTCTTGTTATAAGTCCTATGAAAAATATCCACATTTCCTGCGAGGCAGTTAATTACCCTATTAAGTCTTCTCAGGGGCATCACTATTAATACGTTAGTTCTGCACCTGGGAAGAATGAATAAATACAAAGAAAAAATAAGAATATGGTTTTACTCTACTGTGAATCAACAAATATGCCCTCAAATGTTGGTTTTGTACACATAAATAGCTACAAAAAGGTGTTTATGGTTTTTCTACACCGTGGGTTAGAATGTGTCTTTTTAAACTATGTAAACGTTTACACGAAAAACTACATTTAGAACATGAAAACGGTTTTTCTTCACTGTGAGTCAGCATATGTGGCTTCAAAGAATACTTTTGTTTACACGAATAACTACAAAAAGCGCATGAATACAGTTTTTCTTCACTGTGGGTTAGAATGTGTATTTTCAAATTACGTATACGTTTACACGAAAAACTACAAAGAGAACATGAAAATGGCTTTTCAACACTGTGAATGACCATGTGTGCGTTCAAGTCTTCTTTTTGTTTACCCGAATAACTACAAGATGCGCACGAATAAGGTTTTTCTTTACTGTGGGTTAGAACGTGTTTCTTCAAATGTTGCTTTTGTGAACACAAAAAACTACAAAGAGAACATGAAAATGGTTTTTCTCCAGTGTGAGTCAGCGTGTGTAATTTCATACTTTGCTTTAGTGTAGAAGAATAGCTACAATGAGGGCATGTATATGGTTTTTCTGCGGTGTGGATTAGAATGTGGCTCTTCATACTATGCTTTCGTTTACACGAATCGCTAGAAGAAGCGCATGCGTATGGTTTTTCTCCACTGTGAAGTGTCAGCGCGTGTGCGATCAAATTTTGCCTTCGTTTACAAGAAAAATTACAAAAAGAGCACGAAAAAGGTTTTTCTTGACTGTG
Organism: Drusus annulatus; assembly: GCA_022651775.1. Taxonomy (NCBI): domain Eukaryota; kingdom Metazoa; phylum Arthropoda; class Insecta; order Trichoptera; family Limnephilidae; genus Drusus; species Drusus annulatus. The sequence continues at coordinate 80,698 of JAGWCC010000616.1, forward strand.
AGTCAGCACGTGAGCGTTCAAATTTTGCTTGCGTTTACAAGAAAAATTACAAAAAGAGCACGAAAAAGGTTTTTCTTGACTGTGAGTAAGCACGTGCGCGTTCAAATGTTGCTTTCGTTTAAAAGAAAAATCACAAAAAGAGCATGAAAAAGGTTTTTCTTGACTGTGAGTCAGCACATGTGAGTTCAAATATTGCTTTCGTTTACAAGAAAAACTACAAAAAGAACATGAAAACGGTTTTTCTCCACTGTGCACCACCATGTGTTGTATCAAATCAGCTTTCCGGGTACATGAATATGCGCAGTGTGGGCACGTATAGGGCTTTTTACTGCTGTGACTCAGCATATGCTCCTTCATCTGAGACTCCCGTGAACAAGAATAGTTGCATTCGGAACATAGCATCTGCCTCGATGATGAGTGAACCAATTTTCCTTCGTATTCTATTTCTAGAACGTAAAATATTAAAGTTAATCTGTTCATTTGGTAGAAAATACTTTTACTGTTTTTAAGAAATTAACTTCTCACAGTCAAAACAAAATCTATAAGCATCATCATAAAAAAATATACCAAGGCTGTGTTCTTGTGAAAAATATCACTAAAGATTAGGAACTGATTTTTTTCTTCTTCTTTCATTGTTGTTGTATGTAATTATATAATTCGTTGATAGAAAAATATCATGTTAGGTACTATTTGATAGATATTTTATGAACAGTGAGTAATCAACAGTTAAAGAAGAACAGAGCCGGTGTGGAAAAGCACTGACAAAACATCATGACACAAAATGTCTACCCTTTACATTTAGAAAGCATTTTCTCACCAACTGTCTGAGCCATACTCTCTGAATACTCCAGACATTCCTTCTTTATATCCGGGAGGTCTATGTCAATGTCTGAATACGGTATTTCACACCCGTGTCCTCCCCCGATCTCTGGCTCCGTCTTGACGGTGGCACTCTCTGCGCTAGGAAGGTCCATGGCGCTACTAACAGACTTCAAGTAATGCTGTGATACTTGGCAATCGTAAATCTTAGCTCTCAGATCTAGAACAGAACGGAATGTCATGAAAACAACGCCATTGAACAAGAGCATACTGTTCGATCCAGAAACCGCGAATCGTTTTCTGAATGGAATTGGACTGAATTTAGTGGACTGTAATGGCGAGATGGTGCTTAGTAAATGACTTGATTATCTGAGGAACAATTGTAGAGGAATTACGTCATCTTGCTCACCTGATTTGTGTGTCTGCTTGATGGCGGCCAACCTCTCTGTTCCGGTGATAGTGTGAAATGACTTCCAGGGCCGGGCGTGGTCTTGAAGGAGCAACCTCCTTCTCCGGGCGCTAGTTAAGAAGTGGGCCGGTCTCGACCGTTCGAATGACACGATCCGAGAGTGGGGGTCAAGTGACAGGCTGATTAATGTATATTTTATACAGCCATGCCAATAGGGCAAGACAGGTTCGCAAAATGACGCATAGGAACCAAGTGAAAACGGGGTAGGATTGAACACCACATTGGAATCCACAAAGCGTCAATTCTAGGACGCAACATTCCCCCCCCCGAGAAGAGATGAAAATCTCTTATCTACCAAACGTCGATGATTCACACATTCTCGATTATTGTCAATAAACAAATTAAATCATAACAACCGAAAATGATAATCTCAAAATTATTAATTAATTGTGTAAGCAACCGATATTTAACTTCTATGGAAACTCAATTTGAAAACTCGAATAAACTACAATATAGTCTTCCCGTTGGTTATTGTCAAATCGGTGAGAAACCGTTTATCGAATACAGCTTTGATTGAAACCTATTGTCAAACTAGTGGAAAAACATCATCGTTATTCATTAGAAACGGAAAACACACATCGCTGTCCTGTCGAGTATGTTAAGCGGGACTTCATAGAGTCGTTGCGTTTGAAAACATTTATTTTATTCGTATGCTATTTGCAACATGTACGTATCGAAGACTCAACAGGAGTCATACTAGTATAATAATATAGATAATAGATTATTAGCACAACTCTATCCAATAAGTTCGATCACCTATTTTTGAAAATGTGCGTTGCCACCTCCGATTATTAATGAAAATTGGTTTTACTACTACGTAAAACTATTAAACTAATTACTTTATCTGTTTACTATAACATTATTCAAGAGAGAAATAAAATAAAGTAGAGAAACTATTGACAGTAACAGGTTCATGGGACGAAAACAGGCCACATATATCCTCGTCATGGTCGATGAACACTTAGACCGGTAACGGATAAACTTTGACAACTGGCCGACGAAATGTTCCGTGTGCATTTTTAACTATCCCTACATGCACGACTTGATCACGATCAAAATGACATTACTCGATACGCCCCAACTATATGTCTCCAAAATGAGATACGGAAGGGAGGTGAGAACACCAATTGATTTGACGCGTAATAATAACGGCAGATGATATATGTTCGTGAGCCGTTCGATGTTTGTTAGCATCGACGAAATTTGTGCCATTGTCACTAGTGAGACTAGAACATAATCCCCGTTCAGCTAGGAACGCGATCTAACACGCTTAACATGCTGCGGACGTTAAGTCAAATACTATTTCTAAATGTACTGCTTTGGTACTTAAAATAAATAAATAAACACAAATAAGTGGTTAACACTTTGTTCCTCTACGCTTTCTTTCTTTTATTGAAGAAAGGGAACACCTAAAATAACATCAATATTGAAAAAAAGGACAATCTTCACGAAATTGAGATTGTGACGAATCGCCTATGACAAGTTGTAAATTAAAAGGACGAGCCTTAAACCAAATTATGCAGTTGCTAAGGCGTAAACAAATGACGTTGCTAAGGCGTAAACAAATGACGTTGCGAGCGGGAAACAATCCAAATTGTTACATGTAAACTTAATAATAACGTCCCAGGTCCCGCGTGCAAATAAAACGAACGATACGAATCAATAATTAAATTAGTCGAATTACTTTTATCACATAGAAATATGGAATGTTGACTATTAGAAGTGATAGGGACATGATGCAATCTCCCACCAACTTTAAGTAAATCAACCGGAATCTACAAAAAAGAAAGTATTAATTTGCGAACGTGATAAGCATTATGATGAATTTCGTGAGAAGAATTATGATGAATTCAGTTTAAATCTTTATGAAAATGCACTTGTTGCACTTTCTCTCTCCATATATTTAGCGATGAATATAATTCTTTGACAATAACAACTCCGAAATTGCGATCTTCTACCTTATGTTGAATGTTAACAATAAATCTCACAATCCAAGTTGTAACTTGTTGTATTTTTGTTAATGACGAAAATCTATTTTAAGACGGCTTCATCCCATGACGTCATGGTTGGCGTGAATCCATGACAAAACGATGGTAGAATCCGTAAAGCGAACACTTTATCAATATTTACAATGTCATTAACAGATTTCAAAACGTAATCTAAAAGTCGAGCGAACAATAAAACGCCGTATAATTCTAACCGCGGAATAGAAAGGGTTTTTACGCGACCCGCCTTTAGCTTGGCAATCAAAAGGCGAATATTAACTTTATGCTCCGAGTGCTTGGACCGAAAGTACAACACAGCATAGACATTACCCCTTTTCAACGTCGGCAAAACCTACTAAATGGTAATTGTTATCAAAACTCGCTACGATATAGCGCGGAATGTCTGTATGTATAGCCGATGTTTACGGCACGGATTGGAATGTCCCACTTCAATCCAGGCTTCCACAACCATTGTAATAAACACTTTGCCGAAAACGTAACGGGAGAAATCCATTCAAGCGAATCGAAAATCTTAGCAACCGTTGATAGTATTGACCTTTTCGAATAAGTTATTTGGGAAGTCTTCACCCGGTACGAGAACGAGTCATTTTTGGGCTCCCAAACAATACCTAAAATCTTAATGCTATCATGATTCAAATCGAAATCTATAGGTACTTCGCGATGTGAAGCTGGAATATCAGACAGTAATTCTGAACAGTTACTAGACCATTTACATAATTCAAAACCGCCAAGATGAAGCAACTTCACTAAATCTTGTTGTAATTTACGCGCCGCTTCGAGCGTAGAAGCTCCAGTTAAAAATATGTAACGTACTTATAGCGAGAAAAGGTGCAGAAGCAGTTTCGTAAGTTACAGTTTGTAATTCAAATTCTTTGATCTCGTGATCAGATGATTCACGCCACAAAATGTGTTGATACGGTCTATCCTCCGGACGAACTAAGATTTGTTCATACATTTTGCAGATATCTGCTGTAAAAACTATTTTATGCGATCTGAACCTCGAAATTAACTTCACAATATCTTGTTGAAGTTTAGGTCCTGTCAAAAGTATGTCATTCAATGACTGGTCAGATGTAGTTTTCGAACTTGCGTCAAAAAACTACTCCGAAGGTTCTTAGTAGAACCAGTGTCTTTAATCACACAATGATGAATAAAATATCTTCCAAACGAAGTTAATGAGCTTGTCACATGTATCGTGTGATCTAAAAATTCATATTCTGTCATGAATTTAATATATGCCGATTTAAAATGTGGATTCCTTGAACATCGACGTTCAAGGTGATGCAGTCGAGATACTGCCGAATGATATGAGTCCTCAATTTCCGATGACTCTTCCTTGAAAGGGAGCGAAACAACGTGCCGTCCCGAAATATTTCTATAATCCTGAGTTTCAAAATTTGGGTCAGCTAAATTCAAGTTTTGATATGTTTCCAGTCTCCCCGACGAATGGGAGAACTAGGGACATCTGCACAAATGCTTGACAACAAAACGAATTCCCCATTAACATGCTCATTGGAGCAGAGGGAACGGATCCGAACATTGACGCGTTCTTTTTCTCTGCGGTGGCCGACCCCCTGTCTAATTCCTCGAATAGGAATATTTCGATTAGAACAGTCGAGGCCCAAACGAATTGAGCAGTCATGAGTTATGAAGTTAGCTTGACTTGAAGAATTCAATGAGACGCGGACATCTTGATAACGTCCATCTTTATCTTTTGCCTCTACGACGGCCGTAGATAAAATAACGGACGAGTTACTTGAGCTAATTAACACCTCGGTGTTTTTAATTAATTCCACCTGCGGCGTGATACTAGTTGATAGAATTGTGTTAATAACCTGAGGCGGCGACACATACCTCTCAACAGTCGGTAGGTCGAAATTATTGTCGTCTGACTTTATCCGAATATCGAACACCGAATTATAATTAACTTGGATATCATAGTACATTTTCATAAAACATGTATGACGATTCTGTAATTCCTCCATGCCACAATCTTTATTCTGAGCCGTTTCGAGGATCACGTACGACTCTACGAAATCGTGCTTAACATACTCGATGTACCTGAACTTAACCTGTAGATAATTCTTATCTATAATATCAGCCGAAATTAATGCTTTTAATGAACAGTTATAAATTTCAATCAAGGCTGTATTAGCCTGTCGATTTCTTAATGCTGCGATCGCCGCCATTGTAATCGTGATTTTTATCGACGACAATAAAACCAATTCACGGAATAATAATCAACAATTATTTAGCAACAACAATACGACAATCGAGCGCGTGTGGCTTACGTTTTTACGTAACAATAAAACTAATTCACGGAGTAATAATCAACAATTATTTAGCAACAACAATACGACAATCGAGCGCGTGTGGCTTACGTTTTATGTGACAATAAAAACCAATTCACGGAATAATAATCAACAATTATTTAGAAGGAAAACAAACAACGAATCTTGAATTCAAAAAATAAAAACAAAACAACGAATCTTCCGAGTGTGTGAATCCCGTTTTTATGTGACAATAAAAACTAATTCACGGAATAATAATCAACACTTTGTAGGTTCAAAATGTGGTCGATGGAAAATAGGTTAGGAAAACAGATAATCAAATCGATTCACCAAGTAGATAACAACAAACGATAATACGATAGTAATCCGGTAGTAATCCGGTAGTAATCCGGTAGTAATCCGGTTCGAGTAGGACCAAATGTTCGATCCAGAAACCGCGAATCGTTTTCTGAATGGAATTGGACTGAATTTAGTGGACTGTAATGGCGAGATGGTGCTTAGTAAATGACTTGATTATCTGAGGAACAATTGTAGAATTACGTCATCTTGCTCACCTGATTTGTGTGTTCTGCTTGATGGCGGCCAACCTCTGTTCCGGTGATAGTGTGAAATGACTTCCAGGGCCGGGCGTGGTCTTGAAGGAGCAACCTCCTTCTCCGGGCGCTAGTTAAGAAGTGGGCCGGTCTCGACCGTTCGAATGACACGATCCGAGAGTGGGGGTCAAGTGACAGGCTGATTAATGTATATTTTATACAGCCATGCCAATAGGGCAAGACAGGTTCGCAAAATGACGCATAGGAACCAAGTGAAAACGGGGTAGGATTGAACACCACATTGGAATCCACAAAGCGTCAATTCTAGGACGCAACACATACTTTGATTAACAAATTAAGATATTTTGGCATCTCGCTAAAAGAACTTGTTTGTGTTATTTGCTTAACAGTTTTTTCATCAAAAGTGAGGTTAATGTAACGAAGGCCACTTCACCCTTAGATGAATTAAATAATGTAGATACGTTACTGAGACAACACGCGTGACTGCATTAAGCTAAGCCAACGTGGCACACCTGAGATTTACTGCGTTTAGTCTCGCACAAACATTCGTTTGATAAACAAGCTGTCACCAGCTGCCACAAACGCATCGCTGTAAGCTCCTTTCTGAGATAAAATGCCTTCCTGTGCTTTTGAAAAGTGTAAAAATCATTCGGGAACAAAAAACAAATCTCATGGAGTTTCTTTTCATGGGAAGTACACACAAATCACTTATTATTTCAATTAATACAATTATTCACATACCAAATGGTGTAAGTAAGATAGCGAATGCAGAAATACATAAGTGTGTGGAAGACAACCTAGCGACAGTACATGAGTACGTCGCATGCTACTTCGCTCGTAAGTTCGTTAGGGAAGAGAGGGCTTGTAACGCGGGACGTTCATATAGCTATCTCATTCATACACACATATTCTGCTTGGTATGGCTATCCTTTTCATGCGTTACAAGTTCTCAAACAGATATCAGAGCGTGCCAAATTTATCGTTCAATTTGTATGAATATGATGTGTCTTGTATTTTATCTCTATGAGGTAAACACGGTAATTATTATTTTTCAATATTTATGGCCTTGACAAATTCAAATTAAAAGTTTGACGATATTGACAAAAGAACTGGGTCAGGTGTGTAATGAAAATTATTATCAGACAAGAAATTCTTTCAGACAATAATCGCGAAATCCACTTAGATGACACAAAGCAGAAAATGTCCGAGGTTAGAAGAGTTCGTTGCATTTGCTTCTGTAACCTTCAAAAGAGGGTAACAGTGGGTTAAATAATGCGACAAGTAAAGCTTACCAATAGCCATATAGTTGTGCCATGATCTTTTCAAAAATACATTATACCTTTAACAATAATTTTAGAATTTAGAGATGGACACGCAATGCGAAGAATAACGCGCGACCCTTGCATCGACTTTTTGACATTTAATTGATAGACAATAAGCGACACAGACAACTAGAGTCCCTTTTGAAAGGAACTGGTTCCAAGCCAGTCACTGGAACCGCCAATATTATTTATCTGAGGAGCCGGTCCTAATTTTCGCAAATAAAAATTGCCATCATATATTTAATGATCTTTGTCGAAAAAGTGCGTTTAAGTTTCTTGTGGCGAGAAATTCTTCGAAAAACAATATTTGGCGATAAATGAGGAATCGGTTCCACAGAAAAATAATGTTGGCGGTTCCGGCGTCCGGCTTGGAACCTGTTCTTTTTTGCTTTTGTTTATAAATTAAATGCAATGACGTTACATATATAGACACGTTATAGCCTTAGAATATCAACACAAAATGTGGCAAGCAAAACACACACTTTACCAGTAAATTCATCATTCAAATATCGGTCATGTATGACAAAGATAGACATTCATAGAATATATGTGTATGAACGAAACAGATCCGAAGTTCGGACCGCGTTCCATACTTGCTTGAAACGACCTCAAGCGACGCGTGGCCGTTTAGTATTAAGTCGGCTTAAACACCGATCACACCAAACTAAAGTGAAGTTATCGATATGTCACCTTTTTAAAATCTTAAACAAATCAATAATGTAAATCATCCTAATCACCAATTGTTAGACCTCGTATTTAGTAGTGATTCTTCTGTAAAATTATGTAAATCAATTGATCCACTTCTGCTTATCGATTCTCACCCTCCTCCCTTAATTATTACCATTGCGAACCTTGACCCTAACACTGAACCCAAAATTGTTCCATCCTATTCGTATAATTTTGCCAAAGCAGACTATCCACTGATATTAAAATATTTAGAAAGTGCAGATTGGTCATTTCTAGACACTAACAATAATGTTAACCATAATTTAAATTCCTTTTACTCCATCATTAACACGGCTATCGATAAATTTGTATCCTCAACTCAACTCAAATTATTGAAATTTCCAAAATGGTTTAACAAAGATTTAAAACAACTTATAGTAAATAAAAAAATCTGGCACTTAAATTAATGCAATTATTCACATACCAAATGGTATAAGTGACATAGCGAATGCGGAAATACACAAGTGTGTGGAAGACAACCAAAGTACTTCGCTCGTAAGTTCGTTAGGGAAGAGAGGGCTTGTAACGCGGGACGTTCATATAGCTATCTCATTCATACACACATATTCTGCTTGGTATGGCTATTCTTTTCATGCGTTATGAGATATCAGAACGTGCCAAATTTATCGTTCAATTTGTATGAATATGACGTTTCTTGTATTTTATGTCTATGTATAAACGATACTTTTTAACTTGACCGGTCGGTAGCTGAGTGGACAAACTCGTTTCGGATTCCCACCCGGGTGTCGTGGGTTCATTCTTTTCATGCGTTAAGAGATATCTGTCATTACACAAGCATCATTTTACACTTTTGGTTCCAAAAAATAACTGGAAAAATAATCGGTTCCTCGCCAGTAACCGGTAACTGAAACCGTACGTACACCCAATTTCCGATATCAACCGTTCTCACAGGCAACTCATTGTAATTGAGGAGTAATTAAAAAAAAGATGCTTGATAAATGGTCAGTGTGTTATACAAGTAATTCGTCTGTAAAATGTGGGAAATGGTAAACATTTTTCAATTGCACCATTACTGCGAGCAACACACCTGTTCAACGTTGATGTAACCATGTTACGTTGCATTGTTGCATTTGATGGCCTGCGTAGTCGAATGGTAAGACGCTTGACTACGAATCCAAAGGTCGCGGGTTCAAACCCGGCGTGCGCAAATAATTTTTATTTATTCAATATGTGTCATAACATATTTAATTGATATAAAATAATAAATAGGATATTTGCGGCACGTTCCAGAGTTGTAGATACTCTAAGTATCGCCCTGGTCAAAGACCGCCATTCAGAATTGAAACGTTGCTTGAAATGGGTGTTTGGTGACCAGATCTGAATAGCCTGGTACTTTTTACCTTCCTCTTTCAAATCTCCTTCCCCTCCCCACTACCTTGAACCTCAATTAGGGATGCTATAGTCTCACTGGCTCTAAAGGGTAGGGGGCAGTTGGGACTCTAATGCAGTATTCACGATAAAAATATATGAATAATTATCATAATTAAAAAGTGGATACCAAGTAGACTGTCCAAATAACGATTTTTTCAAAGCCTTCGATTCCGTGAATCACGATATCTTGCTCGCCAAACTTGCCAAAATGGGCTTCTCCTTTCGTATGCTACAACCTTTCAGAAGTTACCTCGAAAACGGAAAGCAATTTGTCACACACGGAATCTTCCAATCCGCTGAGTTTTCCGTTCTTTCTGGTGTTCCCCAAGGGTCAATCTTGGGTCCACTTCTCTTTTCTATTTTCATTGATGATATTGCCGAAGCCATCCGTTTTTCTAGCTTTCTCCTTTTTGCAGACGACCTTAAAATATTTCTACAAATTAGACGTATTGAGGATAGCTTGCATCTTCAAGCTGACGTCGGTAATATTTCTGAATGGAGTCGACAAAACCAGCTTCATTTTGATATATCGAAATGTGTAGTCCTATCTTTTACCAGAGCATTAAGTCTCACCTACCACAGGAACACTCGATCATAATCGCAAACGCGTTTCCACTATAAAGGATTTGGGGATTGTGTACGAAAGTAAGCTTGCATTTCGTGTTCATATCGAGGGGGTATGCTAGTCGGCATTAAAAATCTTAGGGTTTGTTCTCCGAATCGTCAGAGTTTTTCGGGATACCCGAACTCTGAGAATACTCTACTTCTCTTTGGTCCGCAGTAGGCTGGAGAGTCGCTCAATTATTTGGGCTCCTCATGAGGTGGGGTACTCCCTCATCTTGGAGAGGGTCGAGATAAAGTTTCCTGAGATTTCTTTACACGAGGGAAAACGGCCACTATCCGCGGCTCTACCCGACGAACTTTCTCCTGGGCACGCTCGGACTTCACTCCTTGCAGCTCAGGAGAGAGGGGTATGCCGCCACCCACTTCTTCAGACTGCTGCGAGGCTATATTGTAAACCCTGCTATTTTGGAGCGCGTAAGTATCTATGTTCCTAATGACTACCTAAGGCAGCGTCTTTATAGATTATTCTATCTTCCTGCCTGTAGGACCAACCTGCCAATGGTTCTGCCGGTGGGGAGAAGTATTTTGCTCCCGAACAAAATCTCTTCCGATATCGACTTTTATTTCATGTCAGTGAGGAGAGATTCAGAAGTGAAATTCTAATGATTCCTGAAAGATTTTCTCCTCATTAACCTGATCATCACTACTGCCTGAAATTTTTTTGAAATTTCTTTTTTAATTGTAAATTGATTTTATTTTCTTTTCTTGCTTATTTATATGGTACCTTAATTTGTATTTATTTTATAAAAATAAATTTTAATTTCTTATATGTATTAAATTTTAAAGTTTTTTTTCTATGTTATTATTTAAATGTTATTCTTTTGTTTTCTCACTATTCTCTTATTTTATTTTTTGTTTTATATTGTGTTCTCGCTCTGTAACCGTACATTTTGTATTTTTTTGTTAAGTCTAATTTTGTACCCTGATGGTGTTTAGGATAAGCGAAACCGGTCATTCATAAAAATTAAAATAATATATATGGTCATATGCTAAGTTATTTTGACATTTCATTGAAAATCAATCAATTTTTAATATTTTTTATCAATAGAACGCAATACAACAATGCAGCATATGATACAAGTTATTTAAAACATAAGCGTAATGGATAGGATCAAGAAAGGAACGCTTAGATTGTTTGGGCATGAAGAGCGAATGAACGAATAAACGAATGTGAAAAGAATATATAATGCGAAAGTGAATGGTAGAAGAAGTCAAATACGCCCGAGGAAGACATGGCATGATCAAGTAAATCAAATACTTCAATCGGGTAATTTTAAGAGTCGGAATAACAGAAGAGTATGTATGAGACGATGTGTGAATGTAAATGAGGCAAGGAGTGTGACCGAGTTTTGAGACATCTTAATCACCTGTTTAAATTTTTTGCTTTTGAGAACAAAAATAACTACAAGAACATACAAATGGTTTTTCTCCACTATGGGTCAGCATGAGCGCCTTTAAATTTTGCTTGCGTGATTTAGAATTTGTATCTTTAAATATTGTTTTGGTGTACACGAAAACTGCACTAATTACATGAAAACGGTTTATCTCCACTGTGGGTCAGCATGTGTGACTTCAAAGTTTTCTTTTGTGTGCACGAATAACTACAGACAGAGCATGAAAACGTTTTTTCTCTACTGTGAGTCAGCATATGCATCTGTAAATTACGTTTGCGTTTAGACGAATAGCTGCAAGAAGCGCATGCATATGGTTTGACTTCAGTGTGGGTTAGAAGGTGCTTCTTTAAATGTGATTGTGTTCCCGAGAAACTACAAAAAGAACATGAAAACGATTTTTCTTCATTGTGGGTCAGGATGTGTGACTTCAATGTTTGCTTTTGTGTACACGTTTTTTCTCTACTGTGAGTCAGCATATGCATCTGTAAATTTTGCTTTGCGTCTACACGTATAGCTGCAAGATGTGCATGCATACGGTTTATCTTCAGTGTGGATTAGAACGTGCATATTTAGATTATGTTTTTGTTTACACGAAAAACTGCAGTAAGAGCATGAAAATTGTTTTTTCCCACTGTGAGTTAGCATATGCGTCTGTAAATTTTGCTTGCGCGTACACGAAAAGCTGCAAGAAGTGCATGAATATAGTTTTTCTTGTGTGTGGGTTAGAGTGTGTACCCTTAAATTTTGTTTAAGTTTACACGAAAAACTGCAATAAGAACATGAAAACGGTTTTTCTCCACTGTGCACCACCATGTGTTGTGTTAAGCCAGATTTACGTATGAATGAATATGCGCAGTGTGGACACGAATAGGGTTTTTCTCCGCTGTGCACCACCATGTGTTGAGTCAAACCAGCTTTCCGGATACATGAATATGCGCAGTGTGGGCACGAGTAGAGCTTTTTACTACTGTGACTCAGAATATGCTCCTTCAATTGAGACTCCCGTGAACACGAATAGTTGCAGTCAGAACACAGCACCTGCTTTGATGATGAGTGAAGCAGTTGGTGATGTTCGTAATTTGTGTTTGAGACAAATTTGCGTTCGTATTTTGTTCCTAGAACGTAAAATATTTAAGTTTATCTGTTCATTAGGTAGAAAACACTTAATCTGTCATTAAGAAACTAACTTCCCACAGTCAAAACAAAATCTATAAACTTCATCATAAAAATAAACATAAAGGCTGTGGGCGGTTGAAAAATATCACAAAAGGTTATGAACTGATTTTTTTTCTTCTTCTTTCACTGTCGTTGTATATTTATATATAATTCGTTAATTGTAAAATGTCTTGTTAGATACTATTTTATAGCTATTTTATGAATAGTGAATTATCAACATTTGAAGAAGAACAAAGCCGGTGTAGAAAAGCACTGACAAAACATCATGACACAAAATGTCTACCCTTTACATTCAGAAAGCATTTTCTCACCAGCTGTCTGAGCCATACTCTCTGAATACTCCAGACATTCCTTCTTAATATCCGGGAGGTCTATGTCAATGTCTGAATACGGTGTTTCACACCCGTGTCCTCCCCCGATCTCTGGCTCCATCTTGACGGTGGCACTATCTGTGCTAGAAAGGTTCATAGCTCTACTAATAGACTCTACAAGTAATGTTGTGATACTTGGTAATCATAAATCTAAGCTCACGGACCTGGAATAAAACGAAAAGAAATGATGTTAATAAAAACATACTTTGAACAAATTTTGATTCGAGTCGTGCGTCGAATGCTTTCAATTCAATCATTAATCCACCAAGAAAATAATGGATTAATAACGATAAAACAATTGCAATATCTTCACTGAAGACTGCCTCATTGTAAATACTCATTTATACATTGTGGTCAAAAGTTTCTCAGATATTTGTATATGAGAGTCCACGGGGAGTACTCAAAATGTATGCATCATAAAGATTTACTCTCTGAGACGCATTACAAAAGTCTCCAGTCAAGAAGGAGTGGGGCTCTTGCAGTAACAGCGTACAAAATATTACATCATTTGATAGACAATCCATACCTCCTGGAAAGCTATGGGTTGTTTGTGCCAAACAACTACTGCCAGGGGTGACACCACGATCTGCCGTGTATTCCACATGGCAGAACAGACGTGTTGGCTCAGCACAGCATGACACGGGGTATGGTACTACTAAATAATATATCTCTTGATATCTTCAATATAAACCTTAACGATTTCAAGAGGAATGTTAACAATATTTCTTAATACATTTGCTTTTTTGTGTTACTGTTCATGTGTATTGTAAATGGACGCTGTAATACACAAAAAAAGTGTGAGTTAAATAGTGTTAGAATCAGAGCTTACCAGAAATCGTCAAATTACGCATTGAGTTAGAATTATTTATTATTGTTGTCGTTGAGCAGAATAAAGTACACTTTTAACGATTTTAGAACTAAGATACATAAACACGATAAAAGGTCAGGTGCACTGAACTTTAACATTTCATAAAGACAAAAGTTATCCCATAGACAACTTAGAACTCACAGAAAATAACTATTCGGCAGGTAAGAACTACGCTAAAATTAGATACAGCAACACGAAATAAAAAAAGAAATTCAACGAATAAAATTAAATTTTTAACGCCTTGTATTGAAGAAGAGTTTTTGTTGGAAAATAATTTTTTGGTAGAAGTTAAACGGTTTTTTTTGGTTTAGTCAATTTAACGGGTTGCTTGATATAACATTGCTGTGTTTCCGAACTAACTAATTAACCATCACGCCGTTTCTCCGCAGGGGTAGGCAGAAAAAACGGACAACCATTCAACTCTGTCTTGGCACACACTCCTTGCTTCATTCAAATTCATATATGGTCTCATACATAGTTTTCTGTTATTCTGACTCTTCACATGAACCAACTCACTTCATCGTGACATATTTTCTTCGGGTGTCTTCGACTTTTTTTTTCATTCACTTTCGCGTAATATATACTTTTCACACTCCTTTCTTCCTTCATTTGCTCTACATGCCCAAACTAACTAAGCATTCCTTTCATGATCCTTTTCATTAAGCTTACATCAGCCTTGCAGTTTTCCGGAAATACACATTGTAAACACAATCATACATGGTTTTATCGCACATTCGCCTCAAGGATCCTATTTCTACAGCATTCAGTCAACTTTAATCCTTCCTCTGTCAGTTCCATGCCTCACTGCCGTACACCAGGGTTGGTATAAGCACTCCATTGCGGACTGCTAGCTTCGCCTTTTTGGTCTTTTTTATTTGCACCAACAGCTTTCAGTCCTCCATTAATGGAATTCCTTGCATTCTCCTTTATTTTAATATTTTCATCAGCCTTTCTGTCTTTCTAAAACATGTTTTTCAAAAGACAAACCCATTCACTTGCTCTAAGAATTTTAAAATAAAACAAAGGATTTTAACAGAATTGTTCATTTTTAAATAAAAAAAAGGTATTGTTTTTTCAGAACTAATGTCAATTTTTGTTGTTCCGAAAGTCCTTAAGACAGATTTCTAAGACAGTTATTGGACTAATAAATATTTGTTTTCTTCTATTCGTGCCAGTTCTTGAATGCAATATGATCAATGGCTTAGAAACGAATTCATGAATTTAACTACGTGCTTATGTCTTTTCTTTTGTAATTACATTTCAAAGGCATGAGCATTTGAAGAATATTTTTTTTTAAAACCCCCTCAATAATTTTACCATTTACCCATTGATTTTACCTATAGACATAAAAACAACAAAAGCTTCCATCATTATTAAGGCAAACCTTCTGTTATTAGTGTTTGTTTGATATTTCGATTTTATAAATCATTTGAATGGTCTTTTGATATTGTTTTGTCAATGTTCCAACATGTTTATTAAAATGTCCAAATTCCACGTGGGCGGTAACTAACAGGCTATCCAACATCCTTAAACATATGTTTGTCTCTTTTTATCGAGTCAGTATAAAGTCGACAATACTGACTACACTGTTTTGCAAAGGTTCCTCTCCATGTCTCTTACATTGGTGCTGGGGCCACATATTTCGTTTATCAAAATATATCGATTGTGTCCAACACTATTTGATAGTGTATTGTCTATTGTTGTCTGTTGTCAAGTTTCTTGGCCGTCAAACGTCATTTTGCTTTTAGTTCTATCTGCACAATGCACAAAACGTATTTTGTTCAACTTAGTTTGATGTTATTTAACTGTCTGTGTTTTTAACACAGTGTACACAACCATTTCGTACGACGCTTACAGTGAAACTGGGTGAGGCATTCTTCACTACTTTAACCTTAATTTTTCCGATGAAAAACTGCTGTCGTAAAGTTGAATGTGTATTAAAACTTACTCTTCATGATTGTTCGGTGGAGGATATCGTAGGATTGTGCGTTATCTCAACTTTAATTTGTAAGTCACAACTCGTACGTGTAGTTATCTACACGCTTTTAATAAATTATGTTGTTTCGTTGAAGGTATTTTCTGGGGTGAACTTTCCCAGAAGCGCCATGGATCTTCCCAGCCTGGAAGGCATCACCGTCAAGACGGAAGGAGACACTGAAATTATTTGTAGGGAGATAGTAATTGAAATTCCGGATATACATAGGCAATATTCGAAATATTCCGAATGTATTGCGCAGGCGGCTGGTAAGAAAAATACTATGTTTAAAAAAAATTCGCAATGTGGGATTGATGACCTGATGATAGGACGGTGCAGATAAAAATTTCAAAAGAAGCAATGCTAGCAGTCCACAGTTGAGTGTTTATACCAACCCTGATGTATGGCAGTGAGGCATGTAGCTGGCTAAGGAAGGATGAAAGTAGACTGAATCCTGTATAAACGAGATCCCTGCGTGGCTAGCAGTCCACAAAGGAGTGCTAATACCAAGCTTGATGTGTGGCAGTAAGGCATGGAACTGGTAGATAATGGATGAAAGCAGACTGAATGATGTAGAAATGAGATCCCTGTGTGGCTCGCAGTCCACAATGGAGTGTTTATACCAACCCTGATGTATGGTAGAGAGCCATGCAACTGGCAGAGGAAGAATAAAAATAGACTGAATGCCGTAGAAATGAGATCCCTGTGTGGCTAGCAGTCCACAATGGAGTGTTTATTCCAACCTTGATGTATGGTAGAGAGTCATGGAACTGGCAGAGGAAGGTTAAAAATAGACTAAATGCTGAAGAAATGAGATCCCCTAGTGCCTATACCAACCCTGATGTACGGCAGAGAGCCATGGAACTGGCAGAGGAATGATGCAAGTAGACTGAATGCTGTAAAAATGAGATATCTGGAAAGAATGCAAGGATGATGTAAGCGTAATGAATAGGATCAAGAATGGAATGCTTTGTTGGTTTGGGCATGTAGAGCGAATGAACAAAGAAAGGAGTCTAAAAAGAATATATGACGCGAAAGTGAATGAAAGAAGAAGTCAGAGACGCCCGAGGAAGACATGGCACGATCAAGTGAGTCAAATGTTTGAGTCGGGTCATGTGAAGAGTCAGAATAACAGAAGAGTATGTATGAGTATATATCATAGACGAAATTCATTATTCATTCCATGCTCAATATATGCCGATGATTTCAAATATTTTTCTTTACAGGAACGCATCATTTGACCGAGAATTTGAAGCACAACGAACGGGAATTCGTTTCCAGCAATAATTTAAATCCGAAAATGCATAATTCGTCATCACAGCACTTCGTATGTTCTGACTGCAACTTCTCAACATCACTGAAGTCCAACATAAAGAAACACATGCTTTCTCACGCCGGAGGAAAACCAATTTCATGTTCTAGCTGCAACTACTCATGTTCACGAATGTTTGATTTAAAGATGCACCTGATGACGCACAGCGGAGAAAGGCCGTTCACGTGCACAGCGTGCAACTATTCGTGTTCGCAAAAGTCAAACATAAAGAGACACATGCTGACTCACAGTGGAGAAAAACCATTCTCGTGTTCTGAATGTCGATATTCGTGCGGCCAACAGTCGCAATTAAAGAGACACATTTTGACGCACAGCAGAGAAAAACCATTCTCATGTTCTGTGTGCAACTACGCAAGTTCACAGCAGCCGTATTTAAAGCGGCATATGCTGACGCACCGCGGAGAAAAACCGTTCGGGTGTACCGAATGCGAGTATTCGTGCAGCCGGATGTCGCACTTGAAGAGGCACATGCTGACGCACAGTGTAGAAAAACCGCACGCATGTTCCGAGTGCAAATTTTCTTGTTCGCAGAGTTCTGGTTTAAAGAGGCACATGCTCACACACAGTGGAGACAAACTATTTTCGTGTTCCGACTGCGACTATTTGTGTTCACGAAAGTCGCGTCTAACGAGACATATGTTGACTCACAACGGATAAAAACAATTCCTGTGTTTTATTGCAACTACTACAGTTCTTAAAAGTTTCGTTCAAAGAAACACATTCTGAATCAGAGTGGGTAAAAACCATTCTTGTTTTCTTATTGCAAGAATCCCAAAAGTGAAATTGGAACCTATATGATTATTTGTAGTGGTTTCTCTCAAGTAAAAACATATACCAGTTTAACATTGACAAGAAGCACTCACTTTCAAAGAAACACATTAACTTTGTTTTGACAGAACTTTATTAGATACATATATCAACCGGTTTCGGCTCTTTCTTCTTCACGGTTGAACAGCATGTAATACATATTTGTTCAATCCTAAAGAAGGTTCAGGTATAACCGAAACCGGTTGGCATATGTATTTTATAAAGTGGTGTCAAAACAAAGTTACTTTTATGTAAAATATACATATTTCATAGAAGAATAAAATAATAAAACATATATATACGAGTATGTATATAGAAGTTATACCAATTTAAAAAAAACTACTCCTAGGCCAATGACAATACTTTTCTATCGGTGTATCTCTTCAGTGGTTTTATGCACATGTATTTTTTTTTGCTTCTGTCTAACTGACGGCCTCCATGGTCGAGTGGTAAGACGCTCGACTACGAATCCAAAGGTCGCGGGTTCAAACCCGGCGTGCGCCAATAGCTCTTATTCAATTAATATGTCTCATAACGCATTTAATTCATTTAAAAAGGTATATTTGCGGCACGTTCCAGAGTGGTAGATACTCCAAGTATCGCCCTGGTGAAAGACCACCGTTCAGAATCGAAACGTTGCTTGAAATGGCTTTCGGCGTTTTAAGCGACCAGATCTAAATAGCTAGGTACTTCCCAACCTTCCTCTTCCCCATCTCCTTCCCTCTCCATTACCTTCAGCCTTATAACATACCCCAATTGCGGATTCCATAGTCTCACTGGCTTTAGACGGTTGTGAGCAGTTGGGACTCTGGTGCGGTTCATTCACTATAAAACAAACGAAAAAACGAGGGCTATGTTTATGTGCGTATTACAACTATGTTAATGTGTTTTCTTTTGATAAATAAAAAAGATTGTTTGGCTGTTATTTTAAACCTCCTTTCACCGTATTAAAGTGGCCATTGAGTAGACCAGTGCAGCAAGTACTGATTGCCCCCTCCCCCCCCTCTCCCTAAATTGAAGGAATCCCCGAAGGACGTATTTACAAGTTCTAGATTTTCGTAGAACGCAAAAGGAAAAAAATACAGAATCGCTGACGGTAGCGATGTTTTATATCTGAAATAAGCTGTCACCACCAGGAACTGCTTTTGGAACCAGTTACCAATGGCTAAAGTAAAAGCCGATTGCGGAGATATGGGATTTACACTTAGAGTATATAGAGTGGTACCTATCCAAGGCAGTGTAGTCAGTTTTTGATGATTTTTACCGGACTTGGCGGACCTGGGCGTGGCTAAGCCCAAGGCTAGGGAATTTATAAATCCATTCATAGCACGTATCGACATAATGTTTGTGTTTATTCGTAAAACTACTTTTTCACATTGTTGTTATCAACAAAAAAATATAGCATTTAATCTAATAAAACCGTTTGGTTGTGTCAAGTTTAGTGGCATAATAAAAAATGTGGGCGGAGTCCCGCGGTGAACCAGGAGTCCAAGATCATCGCGACAGTACGTAGAAGCGGTGCATTATATTTGCTGTCTCTTTCTCTCTCACGGTGTACAACGTAAAAATCTGGAGAAAGTGATTTATAGCAAGTTTGTATAGGTTGGGTAAAAATAATTAGCTCGCACTCCATAAATTGTTACTCCCAGGATTTACATTGTGAATTTTTATTTTAGCGTAGTATCGCGTGATCAAAATATAAAGCAAAAAAAAATATTGCTTCAAACGAGTTCTGGAAAACCAAATGAGCGAAAAGTCACCGGGAATAGAATATGTGCCATTTCTAACGGTTCATCTCGATTGCTGGGAAGAAAGAACGGGCATTCTGATTGGTTATAGATTTTGGATCGCATCTACTTTAGCGTATGACAATCCATAGAAAAAAGACCTTCCGTAGAAAATGTTGTAAATTATAACACATAGGTAAATTTTAGCTGTGGGTCGTTGTTTGTCAGATAATTGACGGTTTTATTTTGGTTTTATGTGTATTTGGAGCATTCTACTGATTGCCCTTGAGAATTATCTGACGCAGCAAATTTATACATTTATGATTTCTACCGTTCTCTCTTTCCTCGAGTAGTGAAAGAACTAGCGTTGGGAAAAACTTCAATGTTGTGTGAATGCTTCACGAATTGCTAGTTCTTTAAAATGAACTTTTCACACTAAACACTTCAATTGAAGTCGAACTCGCAAAAAAGACATTTGAATTTATCCGGTTATTTGTTCAGTTCTTTTTGGAACCGGCTCCTCGCCGAAAAAAACACGTCCTAGTCGGTAGGGATTTGACAGTGAAAAAAACGTACTAGTCGGTAGAGATTTGAAAGTGAAAAGAACTGGAACCGGCTCCTCGCCAAAATAAAGTACTAATCGGTAGAAATTTTAAAACGAAAAGAACTCCCAAAAAATCACGTTCCTTTAGATCGAAGTACTTTGAAGTCGAACTTCGAGCACTTTTAATGAAGAATTTCTTTATAGGCTTTGAAGTTCAACTTCACAACTGAACTGCTCCACATTAAAGTAGTTTTTTGTAATCTAACTTCCATTGAAGTATTTGTTCAATGAAATGAAAGAACTACCAACTTCAATTGAAGTATTTGTTCAATGAACAATGAATGAAGTAGGAACTGCTGCCAAAAGAAGTAGTTCTTTGAAGTAGTTCTTTCAGAGCGGTCACAACACTAGAGAAAACCCTAAAAATGGCCACCCACCACTCCAAATCAATGCATGGTTCAAATAATACGTCTCTGAAAATAGCTGCCTTCCAGTGCTCTTTGAAAGGCCGTTTTTAAGGCTTCTCTAACATTTAACAAAATAAGAGTGTACCTACGTTCAACGTGACAAGTCCTTCATCATTGCCCCAGCAACATTTTCGGCTTATAATGATGGTAGCAGGAGGAATTTAAATGTCTTTTTTTTTATGGCATGTGAGCTGTAAAATCGATCTGTAGGTACCAATGGTAGCGTGCACAGAGGTTTTGATCAGGGTAGGCAGTAGAAAAAACAGCGGATCAATTGATAGTAAAGATATGTTCCAACAGATGTCACTGATTGCTGTTTGATTTGTTCTGTAAAAGCACTGCCTTAGGTCATTACAAAGATACTAACAGAAATTCACTTTACTTTAGCTTAGTGCGTAGCATTCTCAAGAGTGGATCTCAGGTATGGGAGTCAGAGGACACCGCCTATGTACTAATGGTCGAGAAAATTCAAAATATTCTTTTACGGTTCCTCTACATGAGAGAGTTTGGTTTTTACCTATGGCTGTTTCCAACAGCCATTATCTCGGGAACGCTAGGGTATCTTATGCAACTTATCCAGTTCAACATTCCTTGCCGTAGACTCAGAAGCAATGAATTGCTGTTCCTCAATCATCGCTATACTAATTATGAGTATATTTCTCCAATGTCCAGAATGTCAAGACTTGTTAACTCAAGACATGTTCTTGAAATTTTTGGTAGCAGTCTAAATGATTTTTATCATTCCTTACGACTCTACCAAAACTTTGACTAGACCATGGCTTGAATGTTCTCTCTTATGTTTATTTTGTCCTATTTTTGTCATCGCTTCATTTATTATTATGTATGTGCTATTCTGTCTCTGTTGATTTTTTCCATTTCGTGTTTAATGTCTTTTTTGTAATTGGACTTTAATCCGTTAATTTATAAATAAATAAATCTGCAGGCTTAGTTCGAGGAAGGATATAGCATTACTGCTTTTTGCTCATAAACTCCTAAATGGTGTATTATTAATACCTGACATCCTGGCGGAAATTGGATTTTATGTCCCTGATAATTTTACGCGAGGCCGCCAGCACAGGCTTCTGTTTCATCCCAGGTGCAGAACTGACCTACCAATGGTGATGCCCCTGGGAAGACTAACTAGGTTAATTAACTGCCTCGCAGGAAATTTGGATATTTTTCACACGAGCTACAAACAAGTTTAAGCAAAAACTAACTATTCAGTTCATTATGTATTATTATAATTGTATGATTATGATTATCATTTTTGTGTTATTTTTATCGCTTTTGCATTGTAATTGGTAAAAAACTGTTTGTGCATATTAAAAGAAATAAATAAACTAACCATATTTAGTGAATATAGAATAATCTACTCTGACGTTGGCGGCGTTTGGGCATATGTAGTTGTGTATTTAGGAAGTATGTTGTAGAGAGACGGAAAGGCTGAGGAGGATATTGAAAGAAGGGGGAATGCAGGAAACTCCATTAATGGAGGACTGAACGCTGTTGGCGCAAATAAGATACTGTCCAAAGAAGCAAAGCTAGCAGTCCACAATGGAGTGCTTATACCAACCCTGATGAATGCCAGTGAGGCATGGAACTGGCAGAGGAAGGATGAAAGTAGACTGAATGCTGCGGAAATGAGATCTTTGAGACGTATCTGCGGTAAAACCATGTATGACCGTATTAAAAAAGGCTGATGTGAGCGTAATTAATAGGATCAAGAAAGGAACGCTCAGATGGTTTGGGCATGTAGAGCGAATGAACGAAAAAAGGAGTGTGAAAAGAATATATGATGGGAAAGTGAATGGAAGAAAAAAGTCGACGACGTCCGAGAAAGACATGGCACGATCAAGTAAATCAAATACTTGAATCGGGTCATGTGAAGAGTCAGAATAGGAGAAGAGTATGTTTGAGGAATGTGAATGAAGCAAGGAGTGTGTGCCAAGACAGAGTTATATGGCGATCCGTCCTCGCTGCCTACCCCTGCGGAGAAACGGCGTGATGGTTAGTTAGTTAGTTAGTTAGTTAGTTAGTTAGATCAAGTGTTTGGTTCATTAAGTGCCGTTGAGGTAACGCTGTTAAAACGAACGGAAATTTAGTTACGTCGAAAGTGCTTTAAATTTGAGTGCACCTAATGGGGGAGCTGGAACCGACTTCTTGGCAAAGAGGTGGCTGATAAAAGTGGTCTGGGCCCTCTGCTGTCAGACCCACCCGGTGGGTTGCTACCACCGGTGGAAATAAAAGACCCACTTCAAGTAACGAAAATAGATTCGTGAAGATTCTAGGATTTTTTTTTGAGAATATATTACTTTTCATTAGTGGAATCTTTTATACAATACGAAACTATAAAACATATATTTACCTATATTTAAAAGCAAAAGGCTAACTAATTAACCACAACGACGTTTTCCCGTAGGGGCAGGCAGAAATGATGGACCGCCATACAACTCTGCCTTGGCACACACTCCTTCATTCACATTTATACTTTTTTTTTTACGTGAATACCGCACAAGAGTCTCAACTGCTCCCAACCGTCTAGAGCCAGTGAGACTATGGCGTCCCCAAATAGGGTATGTTGTGAGGCTGAAGGTAGCGGTGAAGGGAAGGAGATGAGGAAGGGGAAGTTTGGGAAGTGCCTGGCTATTCAGATCTGGTCACCAAACACGACTAAAGCCATTTCAAGCAACGTTTCAATTCTGAATGGCGGTCTTTCACCAGGGCGATACTTAGAGTATCTACCGTTCTGGAACGTGCTGCAAATATACTATATTTTATTATATATCAATTAAATGTGTTATGACACATATTAATTAAATAAAATTTATTTGCGCACGCCGGGTTTAAACCCACGACCTTTCGATTCGTAGTAGAGGGTCTTACCACTCGACCATGCAGGCCGTCTCATACGTACTCTTCTGTTATTCTGACTTTTGACATGACACACAAGATTGTATCATGTCTTCTTCGGGTGTAAACGACTTATTATATCATTTGCTTTCAGGTCATATTTCAACAAATGCAAATCATCTAAGCGTCCCTTTCTTAATCCTATTCGTTACGCTTACATCGGCCCTGCATTCTTTCCAAATATCCACATTTTTAACACGGTCATGCATGGTTTTACCGCATATGCGCCTCAATGATCTCATTTCTACAGCATTCAGGCTACTTTGATCCTTCCTCTGCCAGTTTCACGCCTCACTGCCACACATCAGGGTTGGTATAAGCACTCCATTGTGGACTGCAAGCTTCGCTCTTTTGGACTATTTTCTAACTGGGCCAACAGCGTTCAGTCCTCCATTTATGCAGTTTTCTGCATTTCCCCTTCTTTCAATATCCTCATCGGCCTTCCCGTCTCTCTAGAACACACTTCTCAAATACACAAACTCATCCACTTGCTCTATATTAATAAAGTAAGCAATTATTGGTTTTATGCACCTAACATTTTAATTCTTATTCTACCTTACTACTCGAATGCAAACTATTTTTCAATTAGGTTATCAACACAATACGTATATTTATAAATGCTGTACCCTAATAAAATAATCTCTCTAAACCGCAATCCGTTTGTGCCTACTGCAATAATGTTTCCAGCACCAATACACATTGTAATAAGGTCATAATAATAATAATATTTCGATGATTTGTATAGCGCCGTTTTTGTGAAAAATCACCTCAAGGGCGCTGTACAGATATTATTATCTATTATTACATATTTGTACCCGACGTGATCAGGTACACAAGTAAACTGTAATAGGGGGGGCGGTCCCGATCTGCGAAGTGCTCCAAGTGGTCGTCTCGTTGTAAGGGAGTCGACTAGGGTTGACTTGTAGGGGCTGGTTCTGCTCTCAAGTGAAGATGCTGCGGCGTGGTCCGGAGAAAGTTGTAGTCAGGCGGTCCAGGGGGGCAGGCGATGGTCAGAAGAAAAGGCAGGAGTCAAGTTGTAGGCGATGTCAAGCGGAGAGAAGTCAAGGTAGGTAGATGATGCTGGCGGAGGATGCTGGTGATCTGCCTTTTCTCCCATTATTGCGCAATATTGCCTTGGGAGCGCACAGCCGAGTATGAGTGATGTATGAGGATTTAGCATCCTCTTTCGCTCTCTCCCCGGCCGGTACTTGTGGGACAGATTTAATTAATCTATCCTAAGCATCACCTTTAACCTCAACTTCTCCACACTCTTCCATCATTTTTATTAAGGTAAGAATAAACATTTTAAAACACAAGTACAAAAAGGGTGCCCGTTTTTGAATTAAAAATCTTAATTAACTTAGCCTAATAATTACTTAAATTAACATTGTTTTTGTAGCTGGGAGTCAGGCCTTTACGATTTGGTATTTATTACCGTGTGATAGACCTGGCTCCCTTAGTTATAAGGTCAGACAGATTGATTTCTCTTGCGTTATTCGCAGCCTGGGTCTAGGGGATTTTAGCCTCAAGGTCAAATTTGAGGCCGAGCGAGCCGAGAGAAACATACATGAAATTATAAAATTTACAATTTGTATTGAGAAATCTTTACATTGTCGGGGCATTCGCGTCCGACACACATATTAATTCCTAGTTTAAATAAGAAAATATACAGGAACATACTTACCTGGCAGGTCCTATCAGAGACACACTTATTAACTAAAAATTATAATTTTTTATTTTTGTTTTTTTTTTCTTCTAATTTAGAGCATGGGAGCGAAATAAAAAAATGAACTTTCTGAATTTGTCGTACAGTACAAAATTTGGTTAAAATTTGTATATCTAAAGGTGATTCGTCGACCATTGTAATATCAAAAAAATAGAGCTGATCCAAAGTACTTGTGAGTGATTTAATAAAAATAAATATGAACCCGGTAGGTACTGCATTATTTTTAAGATCTAAAAAAAAAGAGTAAAATTTATAATTAATTAAATGCCGCTTCTTGTTTCGGTCGCCCCTGTGCACCGTTAACTCCGCTCAAAACGACGCGCCGCCCCTGTCACGTGATAAGAAGGCATCTCGTTAAAAGGTCTCTCGTGTTTATTAATTTAGTTAGGTTATCTAATTTGACAGCTCTTAAAGGCGTAATTAACATAATGTAGTACCCATCAACCATCCTCTTTCCCACTTCCTTCAGCCATTCCACCCACCCCTAATCGGAAAAACCATAGCCCCACTAGCTTCGGGAAAATTTAATTCAGTGTGTCATTTCAAAATAAAAAATTACGATGCTATATTTGCGAACGATTCGATAAATGAGGCCAGGGGAGGTAGAAAAAGTCGGGGACGCCCGAGAAAGACACGATCGAGACAGTCGAGAGTCGGAATAATACGACGTAAGTACGCATGAGACGATGCGTGAATGTGAATTAAGCAAAAAAAGTTGTGGGAACTCTTTCCTCACTGTTTACCCCATCAAAGTTTTCTAAGGGAGGGAATTATTCTCAGTGCCGCCCCGGTTGAGATGATTTTGA
Source organism: Drusus annulatus (assembly GCA_022651775.1). Classification (NCBI taxonomy): domain Eukaryota; kingdom Metazoa; phylum Arthropoda; class Insecta; order Trichoptera; family Limnephilidae; genus Drusus; species Drusus annulatus. Next base: position 107,005 of record JAGWCC010000616.1, read on the forward strand.
CTTTGACCATGTTTAGAGACCAGATTGACAGCCTCCATGGTCGAGTGGTAAGATGCTCGACTACGAATACAAAGGTCGGGGGTTCAAACCCGACGTGCGCCAATAACTTTTATTTAATTAATATGTGTCATAACACATTTGATTCATATAAAAATAAAAAAAAAGTATCTTTGCGGCATGTTCCAGAGTGGTAGATACTCCAAGTATCGCCCTGGTGAAAGACCACCATTCAGAATTGAAACGTTGCTTGAAATGGCTTTAGCCGTGTTTGGTGACCAGATCTGAATAGCCGGGTACTTCCCAACCTTGAAGTAACAATATATGGAGGGATAGCTAATTTGTTTTACCCAACCCATCCGAAATTGTAATAAATCACTTTTTCCGTACATCGTACACCATGAGAGAGAAAGAGAGAAAGAGACAACAAATTTCTTGGACCGCTTCTATATACTGTCGCAATGATCTTAAGCTGGCTATCTTCGCTGGTTAACGGCGGGACTCCACCCACATTTTTTATTATGCCACTAAACTTGACACAACTAAACGGTTTCTTAGGTTAGATGCTATATTTTTGTTGATAAAAATACTGTGAAAAAGTGGCTATACGAATACACAAAAACATTATGTCGATATGTGATATGAATGGATGTATATATTAGCGTATTTTTAGTCTTAGCCACGCCCAGGTGCGCTGAGTCATGTTGAAATCATCAAAAACAAGTCCAAAACATTGAGAAAAAAACTGCCTTGGCTTGGGCTACCTCTAGTATACTCTAAGTTCCCAACCTTCCTCTTCCCAGTCTCCTGCCCCTTACCACTACCTTCAGCCTCACAACATACCCTGTTTGGGGATGCCATAGTCTCACTGGCTCTAGACGGTTGGGAGCAGTTGAGAGTTGAGACTCTTGTGCGGTATTCATTTAAAAAAAAAAAACAAACCTACGACCAAGCGAGACACCAACGAACAAACGCGTTTTTTCACATAACTCTCTTCTGTTTCGACTGTCAATTGTTTTCAAACACAGTGTTGTTGAGGTAGGAACTGGATGAAAAACATGAAGGTAAGAACCTATTGAACCATCACTTTGAAATCCAAAAGTTTTTAAACAAATTTTCAAATAATCTCTGTGTTTTAGCCATTTATTTTATACTTACTCATTCGTAGCACGTTTTACGCCTTAATTCTTCGAAGGGAAAAAAATACCAACAAACTGTTGGCAAATTGACAAAGATTTATATTTCCAAGTAATCATCTAAATTTAGAGGCTGCAGCTACCATACGATTGTACCGCCCGGCCGAGAGCGCTCCTGTCCCGGTGCGACTGGTACGCCGCGCGCACTGACTCGTTAGGACTTTGTGTTTTAGGGAAGGGAAGGAGTTGGGGGTTCAATCAGCCGGTTCACATGAAGATTTATCGTTAATACAGCACAAAAGTTGCAACCGTCCGGAACTAGCAGTGACATGACCGATTAGGGTAAGCTGTGAGGCTGAAGGTAGTGGGAAGGAAAAGGAGATGAGGAGAGGAAGGTTGGTTGATACCTGCGTATTCAGATTCGTACATGGCTGGATTCATATTTTGAGGGGTTGTCTTTCACAAGGGCGATACAGACCCTTTAATGACATTCAATAATTGATTATGTGTCAAATTGCACAAGCGAATCTTTGATCGGGGTATGTTGTGAGGCTGACGATTGGGGGAGGGAAAGGAGATGATGAAGAGGAAGGTCGGGTAGTAAATTTTATTTCTATGTCCAAACCATATAAGCATCCCTTTTTCAATCGTACTAAAAATATTTTAACTTTTTTTTTATGTGAATGCAACACAAGATTCCCGACCGTCTGGAGCCAGTGAGACTATGGCCTCCCCGATCGGGGAATGTTGTGAGGCTGAAGGTAGCAGGAAGAGTGAATGAGGTAGGGAAGTACCTGGAAGTGTTCATCACTTAATATTGCTTATGTGTGGAATTATACAAACGGTCACCCCTGGATCTGGAGTCAATGAACTTAACCACTCGACCACAGAGATTAAAGAAAGGTTTAAAAAAAATTCTTTCTTCATGAGAAAGAAAAAAAAAGTGAGATACACAGTGAAAAAGTCTAAATTGCATACCAAGCGCAGTTGTTTTCTGTCGTGCTTTATTTGAAAAATTTTATTCCGCTTTAGTACTTTTAATAGTATGGCTAGTGCGCCCCATTCTGCTTAATATATCGATAGTTTTAGTCGATGTCGGTAAAAAAATTGCCTGTTTAGGTAAGAATGACACATTTTTATCTATTGTATACACAGTTTTGAAACGTCAAATTAAAACGTGCTGGTTTTGAAAAAAATGTTTAATTCATTAACATAAGCAACCGTTGATTTTTTCGACCAATTTCACAGCGGTGGCCTCCGTGGTCGAGTGGTTAAGACCATGGACTACCTATGCGAAGGTCGCGGGTTCGAATCCCGGCGTGAGCAAATAATTTTTATTTAATCAACATGATTTCTTTCACATTTATTTTATGCAAAATACTATTTAGTGTATTTGTGGCACGTTCCAGAGTAGTAGATGCTTTAAGATCTGAATAGTACTTCCCGACCTTTCTCTTCCCCATCTCCTTCCCCTCCCCACTACCTTCAGCCTCACAATCTACCCCAATCAGGGATTCCATAGTCTTACTGGCTCTAGACGGTCGGGAGCAGTTGAAACTCTTGTTCGGTACAAAATTAATTTTATCGTTTTTTATCGACATATCGACAAGCTTACCCAGAAAAGGAAAAGAGTCGATAAGCCGACAAAATTTTAGTCAATGCCAACTGTCATATAATGGACGATTTTCTTCATGCTGGGAAGTGTCGACTAATAACTAATAACTAACTAACTAATCTCCTCTTGGGGTAAGAATAATCTCGTCGAATTTAATGTTTCAAAGACCCAATCGTGTCTGATTACGACTAAAAGGGATCCAAATGATAATTTATTCTCCTTCAACGGAAGTAATCTTCCCAACAAACCTTCCATTGAGATGCTTGGTGTAACCTTAAGTGACCAGTTAAGGCACCGGGGCTCCATCGAAGCCAGAGTCAAGTTAGCCTCTCAGAAGTTGGGCGTGTTGTACAGGGCCCGCAGATACTTCAATAGTACACAACTGCTGACCTTGTACAAATCGCAAGTACGCCCCACTGTTGAATTTGGCAGCCACCTCTGGTCTGGAGCCCCTAAATACCTGAAAAAAACCCTTGACTCTGTGCAGAAACGGGCGGCCCGTTTGATAGATTCTCCTATCTTAACAAACGGATTGCAAACTTTGGAGCACAGACGTCAGGTGGGAATGCTGTCCTTGTTCTACAGGTATTTCAATGGAAGATGCTCCGAGGAACTTGCGTCATTGTCGGGTGCATAGTTGGGAAACTCGCCAAACGCACGCCCAACATTTGTACACGGTTGACATTCAATACATGAGAACGGGTCGCTTTTACGACTCGTTCTTATGTTCAACAGCTCGGCTATGGAACGATTTGCCGGCCTCTGTGTTTCCTCCCTCCTTCAACATGGGCCTCTTCAAGACCCAAGTTCACCCCTTCCTTTCCTTAAAAAAACCCTCCACACAGCATCCCCAAAGATGACATAGGCCCTGAGGGAAATTGTTTTCCTCAAAGCCTCCTGTGTGGAGTTATTGTAAAAAAAAAAAAAAATTACCGACACTGTCGATAAAATCCTTTAACGTGTCGACGTTGAACTTTTGTCCCAGGGACGACGGGTAATATTTCGAGCGGAGTGTAATTGTGGAATCGCGTTGCGCTTCTATTTTTGGATTTGATGTTTGTTTTTTGAAAAACACGCAGGAAACATTAAGTGAGATAAATGTTTCCGGCGTCACGGCGATGGAAGCGTGCATTGGGCGTGTCAGTGTGCCGGGAGTAAGCTCAATTTACCCCTACTTCGGGTGAAATTAATTAAACTTGATCAAATAATGAAAATGGTAGAAAAAAAATCCTCAGCACTTTCACCGGGGGATGTTGTATGAAGGAGCCATTGACAAGGGTGTTTAAAAATCTTAGAGTATATAGAGTGGTATCTACCCAAGGCAGTCAGTTTTTGATGATTTTTACCAGACTCGGCAGACCCGGGCGTGACTAAGACCAAGGGTAGGGTATTTATACATCCATTCATATCACATATCGACAAAACGTTTTGGTTTATTCGTACAACCATTTTTCACAGTATTGATATCAACAAAAATATAGCATCTAACCTAAAAAACCGTTTAGTTGTGTCAAGTTTAGTGGCATAATAAAAAATGTGGGCGGAGTCCCGCGGTGACCCAGGAGCTCAAGATCATTGTGACAGTACGTAGAAGCGGAGTATTATATTTGGTGGTAAGACCTCAGAGCATAATATACAAGAGAGAGCGCTGTAGAGAGAGCTGTAGTCCGTTTTTACGAGGTTTGCCGGACTCGGCTAGACCTGGGCGTGGCTAAGACTAGGGCCAGGGTATTTATACATCTATTCGTAGCACGTGTCGACATAATGTTTTTGTTTAAAAAAAATAAATATATTTCATGTAACCTAATAAACCGTTGAGTTATGTCAATTTATTTCGCGTATCATAACGTGTGGGTGGAGTCGACAGGGACGCGGGACACGAAGAACATTCTAACAATACTTTGAAGCGGTGTGATAATTCGGGGAAATTTGTTCTCTCTTTCTTTCTCATGGTGTACGACGTAAAAACCCGGAGAAAGGGACTTATCCCGAATCCGTATAGGTTGGGTAAAAATAATTAGCTCTCTCTCCATTTATGGTTACTTCAAGGGTGAGACGCTCGACTCTGAATCCAAAGGAAGAGGGTTCAAACCCGGCGTACGCTAAAAAATAATATTTAATCAATCATAACACATTTAATTCATATTAATTAATTTAAAGTATATTTGCGGAAAGTTTCAGAGTGGTAGATGCTCCAAGTATCGCCCTGGTGAAAGACCACCATTCAGAATCGAAACGTTGCTTGAAATGTCTTTAGCCGTGTTTGGTGACCAGATCTGAATAGCCAGGTACTTCCTAACCTTCCTCTTCCCAATCTCCTTCACCTCCTCAACACATTCAGCCTCACAACATACCCCAATTGGGGATGCTTTAGTCTCTCGGGTTCTAAACGGGTGGGAGCAGTTAAGACTCTATATAATATATATACGAAGGAGGAAACGCAGAGGCCGACAGACCATTCCACAACCAAGCTGTTAAACGTGAAAGCGACCCGTTCTCGTGTGTCAAATGTCAACCGTGTACAGATTTCGGGCGCGCGATGGGCAAGTTTCTCGTTCTTTTGAGCATCTTCCGTTGAAATAACGGTAGAACAAGGACAGCATTCCCACCTTCGCTCCGAATATTGCAATCCGTTTGTTAAGACCGCCCGTTTCTGCGCAGAGTCGAGGTTTTTTTCAGGTATTCAAGGGCTCTAGACCAGAGGTGGCTGCCGAATTCAAGAGTGGGGCGCCCTTGCGATCTGCAGAAGCTCAGCAGTTGTGTTTGAATTTTCAGGTTGCTACCGAAATTCGAGCTCAGAACCTCCACTCTATGCCGCAGTAATGTCTCTACCAATTGCGCTACCGAAACATTTTTTGAAAAAAAATTTTTTTTTCACAATTTCTTTCAATATAGGCAGCCGTCTTTGTGACCGTGGGCAGAGCTCTACCCGAGCACAGTTGCAAGCCTCGACAGTGTCTTGGATAGGCTGTTCATTTTTTTTTACGAAATACCTTTTCGCATTATTCCCCGCTCGAAGCCGGCCGGTACAGACGTTCACGCTGTGCCCAATGTCACGATGAATTTATTTTATTTTATTTTATATTATTTCTCTCTCATTTACACGCGCAGTTAGCAGCGCGCTGCAGTTGGAGAACCGCTGCTCTACTTCAGCTCGTCTAGGTTGACGAGGGTCAAGGGGAAGATGACGTGCGTTTAATATGACGCTGCTTCGACATTGCTGACTTTATTTCTATTCTGGAGCCGGTGAGACTTGGATCGAGGTATGTTGTGAGGCTGGGAAGGGGGGAGATGGGAAAGGGGATGGTTGGGATGTACCCGGATATTCAGATCTGGTCGCTAACAATAATAATAATATTTGGATAATTTGTGTAGCGCCGTTTTTGTAAAAAATCACCTCAAGGGCGCCTATGTTGAAATTCAGATTGGGGTATGTTGTGAGGCTGGGGGAGGGGAAGGAGATGGGCAAAGGGAAGGTTGGAAAGTAACCGGCTATTCAGTGACCAGACTAACCATGGCGACACCCAGATCGGGGTATGTTGTGAGGCTGGGGGAGGGGAAGGAGATGGGCAAAGGGAAGGTTGGAAAGTAACCGGCTATTCAGTGACCAGACTAACCATGGCGACACCCAGATCGGGGTATGTTGTGAGGCTGGGGGAGGGGAAGGAGATGGGAAGAGGAAGGTTGGAAAGGAAGTACTTGGCTTTTCAGATCTGGTCACTAACTATGTCAAAATCCCGCTTGGGGTATGTTGTGAGGCTGGGGGAGAGGAAGGAGATGGTTGAAAAGTACCCGGCTATTCAGATCTGGTCACCAAACACGGCTAAAGTCATTTAAAGCAACGTTTCGATTTTGAATGGTGATCTTTCACCAGGGCGATACTGAGAGTATCAACAACATTTTATTTATTACACAACGTAATAACCACGGAAGAAATAAACCGATATAACATTGCGTTTTGGGCGCTGTGTGCCCAAAGTAAGGTCTAATTCTCCTTACTTTTGGTGCAATTGACAAAACGCTTTTTAAATACGAAAAGTCTTTCTTAAACTTGAGCAGCCCGTCTGGGCCCTAGGAGTCAAAGAGTGTTATGCGGATTGTCGACAGTGTCTTTTCATGTTGTTTTAGGTTACATTTCTAGGGATCATCTGTTCGGTGATTATGACTGACAATTAGCGTTGGGAAAAAATTCATTGTTTTGTGAATGCTACACGAATTGTTAGTTCTTTAAAATGACTGGAACTGGTTCCTCGCCAACATAATCACGTACTAGTCGGTAGCGCTTTGAAAGTGGAAAGAACTGGAACCGGTTCCTCGCCAAAAAGGCACATGCTAGTCGGTAGAGATTTCAATGTAAAAAGAACTGGAACCGGTTCCTCGCCAAATTAAGTTCACCTTCGCAACTGTACTGCTGCGAATTGAAGTACTAAATGAGCTACCAACTTTTCAATTGAAATATTTGTTCAATGAAATGAATGAAGGCTAAAATGAACTACCAACATCAATTGAAATATTTTTTAAATGAAATGAATGTAGCTAAAATGAACTACCAACATCAATTGAAATATTTGTTCATTGAAATGAATGAAGGCTAAAATGAACTACCAACATAAATTGAAATATTATTTCAATGAATTGAAGTTCATGAAATGAATGAACGCTAAAAGGAACTACCGACTTCAATTGAAATATTTGTTCAAAGAAATGAATGAAGGCTAAAATGAACTACCAACAAAAATTGAAATATTATTTCAATGAATTGAAATGAATTGAAGTGATTGAAATGAATGAACGCTAAAATGAACTACCAACTTCAATTGAAATATTTGTTCAATGAAATGAATGAAGGCTAAAATGAACTACCAACATAAATTGAAATATTATTTCAATGAATTGAAGTGATTAAAATGAATGAACGCTAAAATGAACTACCAACTTCAATTGAAATATTTGTTCAGTGAAATGAAGTGATTGAAATGAATGAACGCTAAAATGATCTACCGACTTCAATTGAAGTATTTGTTCAATGAACAATGAATGAAGTAGGAACTGTTGCCAAAAGAAGTAGTACTTTGAAGTAGTTCTTTCAAAGCGGTCAACGCTACTGACAATAAATGACTTGAGATGATATTTCACAAAAATGGCGCTATATAAATTAGCCAAATATTAATAATGAAAAAAGCTGATAGGATTCTTTGAGTTCCCAGTATTGTATAGAGCTGTCTCCGCTCTGGTCAGGTGTCTATTTTCCTTCCGCCACAGTAAACCGTATTTTTTTGTCGTTTCTCGACCCCCCCCCTCCTCCTCTTTCCTCCCGCCACACTCAAAACTTCACTTGTCCTCGCTCCCTTCCTTCTCACATCGGAGTTTATCTCCTCGTCAGAGCTTGTCAAACTTTTATATGACTCTGATTGACCATCGAGCGTTTCCCCGCGAGGGCGTGCAGAGAGGACGCTCCGCCGCAAAACTCATGTGTCAAATTTCGACCGTGCACAGATGTCGGGCGCGCCTTTGGCAAGTTTCTCGTACTTTTGAGCATCTTCCGTTGAAATACCGGTAGAAGAAGGACAGCATTCCCGCCCGCACTCCAAATATTGCAATCCGTTTGTTAAGACCGCTCGTTTCTGCATAGAGTCAAGGGTTTTTTTCAGGTATTCAAGGGCTCCGGACCAGAGGTGGCTGCCGAATTCAAGAGTACACAGTCTTCTGTTATTCTGCATCTTGACACGATCCGACTCAATATTTGATTCACTTGATCTTGCCGTGTCTTCCTAGGGCGTCTCCGACTTCTTCTACCATCCACTTTCACGTCACATATTTTTTCTGCGCTCTGCATGATCTTCGTGTCCATACCGTCTAAACGTCCCTTTCTTAATCTTGCAGTTTTGGCTATCGAGTCATATTTCAGCTGCCCAGAGCCAGTAGGACTATGGCATCCCCAAAACCTAACCTAACCGCTCGTAGAAAGCAATCACTTTGTGGTTTGACATTTTTAAAGAAATGAAAAAAAATATATATAAGACCTGACCCGAAACTAATTGTTTGATTTTGTACCCTGGTGATGCTTAGGCTAAGCGAAACCGATCGGTCATAAAAAATTAAATAACATCCCTGGCGTTGAATTTCAACAATTTCGACAATTTGTTAGGTTCTCACCTTTTTGTTTGTCATCCAGTTCTTACCTATCACGCCATTTCGCCATTCGATTTTGTATTCAACAACACTGTGATCGAAACGAGTGACAATATAGAAGAAGAAGAAGTTTTTGGCGAACCACGTGTCGCTTGTTCGTGCTCTCGCTTCTTCGCCATCGATTTTTTGTTGCTCTCAAAATAATAATTTAAAAATAAACGTGGTTTCGTAAATTAAGAATATATTATATATTAATACAAATGCATAAGAAGATTTCAAGAATTCCGAAAAAAACTTCATCGGTGAGTGAATTGGCTTAGTGAATCCTTAATATACCCACACATACAATCACACTTCTATCAAGTAGTATTTTAGTCTTAGAGTACATAGAGTGGTACCTATCCAAGGCAGTGTAGTCGGTTTTTTATGATTTTTACATGACTCGGCAGACCTGGGCGTGGCTAATACTAAGGCTAGGGTATTTATACATCCATTCATAGCACATATCGACACAATGTTTTTGTTTATTTGCACAACCACTTTTTCATAGCATATAATCTAAAAAACCGTTTAGTTGTGTCAAGTTTAGTGGCATAATAAAAAAATGTAGCCGGAGTCCCGCGGCGACCCAGGAGACCGAGATCATCGTTACAGTACATGGAAGCGGTGTATTATATTTGTTGTCTCTTTTTCTCTCATGGTGTACGACGTGAAAACCCGGAGAAAGTGATTTATCGCAAGTTTGTATAGTTTGGGTAAAAATAATTAGCTCTCTTTTCATACATTGTTACTTCGAGATTTTAGTCAATATTTTTACAGTCCATTATTCAAATGCAACACGTGGTATTTTACAAGGTTATTTTTAAATTCTCACAATGATTAAATATTAAAGCAGTATTTTCATACTTCCTCTTCAAAACGAGACTAAGATGGCGACGCTGTGTTAGTTGGTTTCCGAGTTATTTAAGTTTGAATTTACTTTGACAGAAACTGTCGCTTAATTTTAAGTCAATTTCATGAATGAAAGATATCTCCATTTCCGTACCCATTCATCCCCACATAGGGCATGTTGTGAGGCTGAAGATAGTGGGAAGGGGAAGGAGATTGGGAAGAGGCAGGTTGGGAAGTACCTGGCTATTCAGATCTGGTTACCAAACACGGTTAAAGCCATTTCAAGCAACATTTTGATTCTGAATGGTGGTCTTTCACCAGGACGACACTTCGAGTATCTACCACTCTGGAACGTGCCGAATATACACTTTTTATTATTTTTTATATGAATTAAATGTGTTATGACACATATTAATTAAATAAAACTTATTGGCGCACGCCGGGTTTGAACCCGCGACCTTTGGGTTCGTAGTTGAGCGTCTTACCACTCGACCACGGAGGCCGTCAAACTAAGCGACATCTGAGCGGGCTATTAGACCTCTACTTTTACTTCTTCCTTTACATCTATGTGCAGCTCGTCTCAGTCTTATGGACCGACAGAATCTTTTAAAGGTCTCACGGCGAAATAGATTTTATAGTTCATGTTTCATTTTGTACCTAGTTGACCACTTTTAAATATCTTATTTTGTCTACAGTTTGAACGCTCCTGGCCAGCACTAATCTTCAAGGAATATCCCCCATGTAAGGATATCGTCTGACAGTCCTGTATCTTATTTCTCATCCAGAGTCCAGGGGCGTGGGGTGGAGTTTGCCTTTATTTAATAATAATAATATTTGGATGATTTTTACAACCAGCTTTTTGTGAAAAATCACCTCAAAACCTTAGAGTAACGTAGAGACCTAACATTGCAAAATTTTGAAGCCGCTTTTTGACCAAGCATTGACCAAAGGAGGTATGACGTATATGCTTTCAGCCAATCGGATGCGAAGAAAACCGTAAAGATAAACATTATTCCGTCTTTATCTTAAAGAGACATGGATACGTTCAGATGTTGGACTAATCAGGGAATCCCGATTCTTACAAATTTACGTCAGAATCCCGTATATCTATCGAAGTAAAACATATTAGGAATGCATTCAAACTCATTTTAAACGGGAGTTTATTATTTCGAAACAAATAATGAAAAGATTGACTAAATATTGCCATCTTTACATTATTGGTGTAGGTAACAAGTTGTTTTGTAGGTTAGCATGTAAAATATTTGAGGTCAAACTAAAAAATACGAATTCTTGGATAAATACCTGTGGAAACTGATTTTTTGGTCCTTTGTTACTTCAGTTGAAACAACCAACAACTGCACATATAGCCATATCGTTTTTTTTTTAATATTTCACTAAATTCACTTAAGTAATTATATATTTTAAGCTTTTTTTCTGTCTATTCGACTGACAGGTAAACTACTGTGAAGTTGGTAATATATTGAAAAATGGCTACACGGCTTTTAGCACGCCCTAAATCATATGTTCTTAATAACAATTGTTTGTCTTTTTTTCTCACATATCCATAGGAACAAGCATAAAGAGAGAGCTATATTTTGCGAGTATGAACGATTTGACTCATAATTAGGACGGTTTCTCTATATTGTCACTCTAAGCTTAAAACCACCTCAATCGAGCCCTGTCCAAATTTTATTTCCAACAAACTAACTGACTAACCATCATGCCGTTTCCCCGCAGGGGTAGGCAGAGAGGACAGCCAGCCATATAATTCTATCTTGGCACACACTCCTTGCTTCATTTACATTCGTACATCGTCTCATACATACTCTTCTAAGTCTATAACGTGTCTATATATGTAACGTCATTGGAGAAACATACATATAGATATTATATATTAAAAAAAAAACACAAAACATCTAACGCATCCCGTGTAATCCGTCTCCCAGAAGGTAATAAAACTACCCGAATGTATTTTTGAATGTTGTTGTAAAGCCGCCTCTGTCAGTAATAAAACCAAACCTAAAGTCACAGATGTTTACTATGAGATAGACTCAATAAGGGTCCATTCCGGAACTAACTAACTAACTTAACCATCACGCCGTTTCCCCGCAGGGGTAGGCAGAGAGGACGGACCGCCATACAACTCTGTCTTGGCATACACTCCTTGCTTCATTTACATTCGTACATCGTCTCATACATACTCTTCTGTTATTCTGACTCTTCACATGACCCGATTCAAGTATTTGATTTACTTGATCGCAACATGTCTTTCTCGGGCGTCCTCGACTTCTTCTTTCATTCACTTTTTATCAATTTTATTTCTTTTTTATATTAATATTTATTTAAACTATGTACAGAGAACATATGGATGGAATGTGGATATCCGGAAAGAATGCAAGGCTGATGTGAGCGTAATGAATAGGATCAAGAAAGGGACGCCTAGATGGTTTGGGCATGTAGAGCGAATGAACGAAGATAGGAGTGTGAAAAGAATAAATGATGCGAAAGTGAATGGAAGAAGAAGTCGAGGACGCCCGAGGAAGACATGGCACGATCAAGTGAATCAAATACTTGAGTCGGGTTATGTGAAGAGTCAGAATAACGAATGTGAATGAAGCAAGGAGTGTGTGCCAAGACAGAGTTGTATGGCGGTCCGTCCTCTCTGCCTACTCCTGCGGAGAAATGGCGTGATGGTTAGTTAGTTAGTTACAGAGAAAAATTACAGTAAAAATAGTGTTAAAATAGTTTTAAAAAATAATATTATAGTAAAAATAAAATATATTATTATAATTATTCCTGGAGAGTAAGAAAAAAACGATGGAATTTTCAATCGGGGTATGTTGTGAGGCCGAAAGGGAGTAAGAAAAGAAAGAGAAAGGAAATATGAAGGTTGTGAAGTACCTGACTACATCTAATAATAATAATAATAATATTTGGGTAATTTGTATAGCGCCGTTTTTGTGAAAAATTAAATCAAGGATGTTGTAGAAATCATAATTCCTAGGCTCCAATCCTTTTTTCGTTTTTATTTTAAATGGAATATCGCAAAAGAGTCCCAACCGTCTAGAGCCAGTCAGACTATGGTATCCCCAATTATAGTATGTTGTAAGGCTGAAGGTAGTGGGGAGGGGGAGGAGATGGGGAAGAGGAAGGTTAGGAAGTACCTGGCTATTCAGATCTGGTCGCCAAAGCACGGCTGAAGCCATTTCAAGCAACGTTTCGATTCTGAATGGTGGTCTTTCGCCAGGGCGATACTTAGAGTATCTACCACTCTGGAACGTGCCGGAAATATACTTTTAATTTTTTTTAATATGAATAAAATGTGTTGCGACACGTATTAATTAAATAAAAGTTATTGGCGCACGCCGGGTTTGAACCCGCGAACTTTGGATTCATAGTCGAGCGTCTTACCACTCGACTATGGAGGCCGTCAAATCTTATTATTTCAACATAATGTAATCTATGACATATTTATATTTATTTCTATTATGTACATAGATAATCTAGACAAGCCTACAGGTTCCTGACAGCAGAAATATTAATAATATTAATAACAGTGAACTTATATAGCGCAGTTTTGTGATATTCCACCTCAAGTGCGCTTCATGCTAAATTAATTATGCTAATAAGACTAACAAACAAGGAGAAAATAAAATATAATATGTATACAAATTAAAACTATCTAAAATCATGATCGTTTTCATAAATCATGAGAGAAAAAGGTTCAGATATGGGTATAACCTTAGAGTATACTAGAGGTAGCTCAAGCCAAGGCAGTGAAGTCAGTTTTGGACTTGTTTTTGATGATTTTAACATGACTCGGCGCACCTGGGCGTGGCTAATGTCGACATAATGTTTTTGTGTATTCGCATAGCCACTTTTTCCCAGTATTTTTATCAACAAAAATAAAGCATCTAACCTAAGAAACCGTTTTGTTGTGTCAAGTTTAGTGGCATAATAAAAAATGTGGGCGGAGTCCCGCCGTTAACCAGCGAAAATAGCCAGCTTAAGATCATTGCGACAGTATATAGAAGCGGTCCAAGAAATTTGTTGTCTCTTTCTCTCTCATGGTGTACGATGTAAAAACTCGGAAAAAGTGATTTATTACAATTTCGGATGGGTTGGGTAAAACAAATTAGCTATCCCTCCATATATTGTTACTTCAAGGGTATAACAGTTCATGTGTACATCAACAGATTAAAAAAAACAATTTACCAGAAGCTAAGGGTATGAAAATCCAGATGAAACGTATGAATTCATATTAATATATTTGTCAAATCAATGAAAAGGAAATTAAGATTGAGGACAGTTAACATGTTGGTACTTAAAACATTAATATTCAAGTATTATAAGTTAAACGATTCTAAAGATGCCAACAGTGTAAATATAACAAGTAACAAAAATGAGAAATTTGGGTGGCGTTTGTAAAAAAAGGTATGGTCTTATGAAAGTGCACGCCACTGTGCTTTAAGTTCTTCTGTATGATATTTCTCAAAGCAAATAAAACTGCTAACCAATTTAGTCAGCCCTCTTCTGATATAATACCCCGTTCGGGGTGCAACACTGCGCAGGTCATATAATTTTTTTTCAATATTTTTTTTTATTAAACACCATGCATGATAATTAATATGGTATTTCTTATTTCGTATTTGTTATTCCTGTCTCACTGACATAATTTAAGGATACTTTGTTGATACTCTGTCAATATTTTGTTAATACTTTGTTGATATCATGTTGATACTTTCTCGAAGATTTGTTGATACTTTGTTGACACTTTGTTGATACTTTGTTGATACTTTGTTGATGCTTTGTTAACACTTTATTGATACTCTGTCAATATGTTTTTAATACTTTGTTGATAATTTGTTGATACATTGTTAATACTTTGTTGATACTTTGTTAATACTTTGTTGATACTTCATGATACTTTATTAATACTCTGTCAATATTTTGTTAATACTTTGTTGATACTTTGTTGATACTTTGCTGATACTTTATTGATACTCTGTTAATATTTTGTTAATAATTGGTTGATACCGTGTTGATAATTTGTTGATACTTTGTTAATACTTTTTTTGATACTTTATTGATACTCTGCAAATATTTTGTACATACTTTGTTGATACCGTGTTGATGCTTCGTTGATACTTTGTTAATACTTTGTTGATACTTTGTTGATACTTTATTGATACTCTGTCAATATTTTGTTAATACTTTATTGATACCGCGTTGATACTTTGTTGATACTTTGTAAATACTTTGTTGATACTTTATTGATACTCTGTCGATATTTTGTTGGTACTTTTTTGATACCATGTTAATCATTTGTTAATACTTTGTCGATTCTTTGTTTATACCCTGTCCATATGTTGTTAATACTTTGTTGATGCCGTGTTGAGAATTTTTAACACTCTGTCAATATTTTGTTAATACTTTGTTGATACCATGTTAATAATTTGTTGATACTTTGTTAATACTAATACTTCAATTCACTAAGATTAAAAACCCCCGATGTAACTGTGTCAAAGATGTGTTCATGTGCCTTCAGTGAGCATTTTTTTCCTTACTTCTGGTAAAAATGATTGTTTACCGATTTACAAATACATTTTTTTCTGTCTTGGCACAGAGGACAAAATACCGATTCAATGTTTTCCAAAATAAAATTATTATGTCCTTCGCAGTGTGCGCCCACCATAATTCCACGGATTCCGACGGACGTGTGTGTCAGCTGAATTCACTAGTTCGGGGCTCGATCCCCGAGGACTTTACCGCTCGTCCTTTCCCTCTTTCTTTGTGACCTAAATGTCGCAATTCAAGGAATATATATTCGATTAGGGGCTTCCAAATCAAGCGATCCGATTCATGTGTTTATTTTTTTTTATGCGAATACCGCGCAAGAGTCCCGACTGCCCGGAGCAGGTGGTACTACGACACCCCCAATTGAGGGTATGTATGAAACACTGAAATGATGAAGGTGGAAAGTAATTACCTGGCTTTGCAGATCTAGTCACCAAAAGCAGCTGATGTCGTTTTAATCAAAGTTTCGCACAACTACCGCTGTCGGGAGCAAGTTGAATACGGTTGGGGTTGTTTTAAATTTGAAATTCGAAAGGTTTCCTTTGAACACTGATTCTCGGCCCGTTCGGGCTTTAGATCAAATTCAACTCCGATCGCGGCGACATTGCGGAGCATTGTAGAAAGATTGACAACTGTTGTGATGTAACTAACTAACTAACTAACCAACCAGCCGTTTCTCTACAGGGGTAGGCAGAGAGGACGGACCGCCATATAACTCTGTCTTGGCAAAAACTCCTTGCTTCATTCACATTCATACGTCGTCTCATACATACTCTTCTTCTGTTATTTTGATTCTTCACATGGCCCGACTCAAGTATTTGATTTACTTGATCTTGCCATGTCTTCCTCGTGCGTCCTCGACTTCTTCTTCCATTCACCTTCGCATCATATATTCTTTTCTCACTCCTTTCTTCGTTCATTCGCTCTACACGCCCAAACCATCTAAGCGTCCCTTTCTTGACCCTGTTCGTAACGCTCACATCAGCCTTGCATTCTTTCCGGATATCCACATTTTTAAAACGTTCATACATGGTTTTACCTGTTGTGACGTCATCTGGTTTAAATCGTATGAGTCTCTTTACAATGCGAGTGGGGGTTCGTTTTCAAGAAGATACAAAACTAATATTAATTCATGCTAAATTGCAGGTTGAAAGCATTCAGAATTGAAACGTCGCTTGAAATGGCTTTAACCGTGTTTGGCGACCAGATCTGAATAGCAAGGTACTTCCCAACCTTCCCCTTTCTAATCTCCTTCTCTGCACACTACCTTCAGCCTCACAACATACCCTATTTGGGGATGCCATAGTCTCACTGGCTCTAGACGGTTGGGAGCAGTTGAGACTCTTGAGTGGTATTAACGTAAAAAAATATGTGAATAAAAAAAATAATTGTTATTTTTTAAATTTACCATACTAGTAAAAAAATCACCTTTAAAGCCCAATGTTATTTCAAATTAACACTAGTTAATCAGAGAAATTAATCCCCGATCGCAGCGCCATTGCGGAGAATTAAAGAAAAATTGACAACTGTTGTGACGTCCTCTGGCTTAAATCATATGGAGCTCTCTACACTTTGAGTGGGGCTCGTTTTTAAAAGCAAAAAAACTAATGCTGCTAAATATCACATACGATGCCTGTTCAAAAGAAAAGGTGAATTTGGAATTTTCGCGGGCTGTGTACATTTGATTATCAATTTTTTGTTGTTGTTAGGTTGTTAGCATTATCAGCCATTTCGGATTAGTGGTTTGTTTTTGAAAACTGGAAAAGTTAGTCACGTTTTTGTGTGTTCTTCAATTTTTTACTCTTGAAAAAAATGGATCAAAGAATAAAATCCATGATTTGTTTTTCCACAACTTCAGGACGCTCATCGTCATTAACATCTTCTCGGCCTTCTGTGAAGCGCTTGTACCACTTATAAACACTTTTTTGAGACAAAGTAGACTCGCCGAATGCAACAGTTGATTTATAAAATTTTGTGTTAAAAATGGAATAAAGTGCTCCAACGCACATAAAATGTTGACTGTGGCATTCGGCGAGTCTACTTTGTCACAAAAAAGTGTTTGTAAGTGGTACAAGCGCTTTACAGAAGGCCGAGAAGATGTTAATGACGATGAGCGTCCTGGAGTTGTGGAAAAACAAATCATGGATTTTAACATAACGAAAAAATAATCGAATGTGCACAGCCCGCGAAAATTCTAAATTAACCTTTTTTTTTTGAACAGGCCATGTATAAAACTTATCATCTTAACTTTTAAAGAACCTCCGCGAAGCATTCAGCCAGTGTCGGGCCGACTCCGGCTTATGATTATCGTCACGAAGGAAAGCAGAATGCAGCCCGCAGCATCAATCGAATCAATTAATGTAATTGGTTCGAGAAATTAATTTCTCAATTGATTGAGTGACTCAACAATGCACAATATGGGATGTGTATTTGAACCACTGATTATGTAATTCGTGAGAAGCGCGATCCATGACGACTTGAATTTAATATCCAGGAATTAAACGACTTTCCTCTTTTCCATCTCCTTCCCCTTCTTATTCAGCCTCGCAATATTCAGACGTTCTCTTTTTTTGAGCTGACTTAGTACCTATCGATTCGCTTGATCGTGCCACGTCTTCCTGGAGCGTCCTCGATTTTTTCATTCGTCCTCTTGCGTGTCACATGTTCTCCTGACACTCTTTTCTCTGTCCGTCCGCTCTGCATGCCCAACGTATCTAATCCTACACTGTCATTATAGTCCGCGTGAAAGACCACCATTCAGAATCGAAATGTTGCTTGAAATGGCTTTAGCCAGAGTGTTTAGTGACCAGATCTGAATATACAGGTACTTCCACACCTTCCTCTTTCCTTTCTATTTTCCCTCTCTTTCAGCTCTCACCTTCAGCCTCACAACATACCCCAAATGGTAATGCTATAGTCTCACTGGCTCTAGACGGTTGGGAGCAGTAGGGACTCTTGTGCGGTACTTTAAAAAAATAAATTAAATGGCTTTAGCCAGAGTGTTTAAAGACGAGATCTGAATATCCAGGTACTTCCCGGCCTTCCTCTTCTCCATCTCCTTTTCCTTTCCGCTAAATTCAGCCTCACAAAATGCCCTAATCGGGGATTACATAGTGCCATTAAAAATACAGAAGGTACGATCAAGTCAATGAAATATTTGAGTCTGGCCATGTCAACAGTTCGATTGACAAGAGAGTGTGTTTATGAGACGATGTATGAGTAAAAATAGTGTAGTCAGTATTGATGATTTTTGCCTGACTTGGGCGTGGCTAGGATTAGGGCTAGGGTATTTATACATCCATTCATAGCACATGTCGACATAATGTTTTTGTTTATTTGTATAATCACCTTTTCACAGTATTGCTATTAAACAAAAATGTAGGATATAACTTTAAAAACGGTGAGTTATATCCTGTTATGTCGCATAACAAAACGTAGTGGTCGGAGTCGCCGGAGAACATGCTTACATACTTAGAGTACATAGAGTAGTATCTATCCAAGGCAGTGAAGTCAGTTTTTGATGATTTTAACCTGACTCGGCGCACCTGGGCGTAGCTAAGACTAAGGTTAGGCTATTTATACATCCATTCATATGATATATCGATAAAATGTTTTTGTTTATTCGTATAGTCACTTTTTCACAGTATTTTTATCAACAAAAATATAGCGTACAACTTAAAAAACCGTTTAGTTGTGTCAAGTTTAGTGGCATAGTAAAAAAATGTAGGCGAAGTCCCGCGGTGACCCAGGAGCTCAGAATCATTGCGACAGTATATAGAAGCGGTCTATGAAATTTGTTGTCTCTTTCTGTCTCATGGTGTACGACGTAAAAGCCCGGAGAAAGTGATTTATCGCAAGTTTGTGTAGGTTGGGTAAAAATAATTAGCTCTCCCTCCATATATTGTTACTTCAAGCTTACGTACCTAAAAGGGTGCTATATTGTTTAAAAATTTGTCTTGTCTCTTTCTCTCTCACGGTATACGACGTGAAAACCCGAAGAAAGTGATTTAGAGTAAATTTGTTAAGGTTGGGTAAAAATGTTTAGTTCTCTCTCCATTTATATTCTTGCCGTGTTTATATTGTAAAAATAAATAAGCATGACGTTCTGTTAGCACTATTGCAGTCCGCACTGCATCGAGTCAACATTTGAACGGACCGGGTCGACGGCCGCCAGGTGTCATGTTCACTGTTTACTTCCAGTATCGCCTCATTGAGTGCTCACGACAAATAAGTAAGCGCATCGAGTTAAGGCGCCGGAGACGCGATGCGACGGAAGTCCGCCGTGGGCGTGTCCGTGTGCAAGTGTGGGGATTTTTCTCTCGTTTCTGGTGAAATTGTGTGATTTCTGTGCAAGAGTATGGCATGTATATATAGTATGAAAGGGAAAGGGAAAGGGAAAGGGAAAGGGAAAGGAAAGGGAAAGGGAAGGGAAAGGGAAAGGGAAAGGGAAAAGGAAAGGGGAAAGGGAAAGGGGAAAGGGAAAGGGAAAGGGAAAGGGAAAAGGGGAAAGGGAAAGGGAAAGGGAAAGGGAAAGGGAAAGGGAAAGGGAAAGGGAAAGGGAAAGGGAAAGGGAAAGGGGGGAAAGGGAAAGGGAAAGGGAAAGGGAAAGGGAATATTAAATATAATTATACATCCCGTCAGATCCCGAACTCAAGCATAGAAGCGCATTGGAGTAAATTATTGGCCCCATCAATGTTAACGCTGCCAGGATGGACTCCCTCTTGATGGCGTTTTGCAGAAATGAGGCCTAATATACTCCATTCATATTTTCTTACTTATATTCTTAAATTATTATTATTATTTTTTCTTTATCATCATTATTATTATTTTTTATAAATATTTATTTTATTATTTATTTATTTATTTCTTATGAATTTGTGTTCATTTTTTATTTTGTTTCTATAATTATTACAATGTATTCATATCAATTATGAAAGGTATTGCATTGCACTACTCCTGCATACCTTCCGGAATAAAACTTTATTATTATTATTATTATTATAAATCCCTCCGGGGAAACTGCGTGGTGATTAATTAGTAAGTCCGAAGTGGAAGATACTCTAAATATCGCCCTGGTGAAAGAACACAATTCAGAATCGAAACGTCGCTTCATATGGCTTTAGCCGTGTTCGGCGACCTGATCTGAACAGGCAACCTTCATACTTCTCGTCTCCTTCCCCTCTTCAGTATATTCATCCTCACAACGTGCCCTAATTTGGGATTCCATAGTTCCACTGGCTCCAGACGGTTGAGAGCGGTTAGGTTAAGTTAGGTATTGTGCGGTATTCATAAAAAAATGAGCAAAATTCACTAAAAGTAAAGAATAATTTATTTCTCTTCTGGCACACGGACGCGCCCACAGCGCAATGCTATCACTGATAACATGGCGATACTAAAACAACCACATGCACCTCTGTAAACATACCCCAACATCGGCCTAAAATAGTTAAAACAATTATTTACAAACTTCCAACTTCTGAAATAAGGTAGGGTTGTTTGAAACTCTCGTCGCCTTTCGTAACCGTCAAATTGACGGTCAACTAACCCTTTAAACCATGCACTTGCTAGAATCCATTAGCTTATCGTTATATTTATATTTATTCATGCCATATTGGTTAATAAAAAAACAAACGATATCCTTTTTCATTTACGATACTAGTAAAAAAAATACCTTTGAGACCCAATGTTGTTTCAAAGGAACATTGAATTCGTTAATCTATAAAATTATTATATGTTCTTTTAAATAAGATTTAATAAAGCATTTAATATTTTTCGTACGAAGGCCTCCGTGGCCGAGTGGTTACAATTCTCGAAAACGAATCCAAAGGTCGCGGGTTCGAATCCCGGCGCGGAAGATATTCTCCAGTATCGCCCTGACTGGGGTCTTTATCATTCAGAATCGAAGCGTTGCTCCAAATGGCCTTAGCCATTTTTGGTGACCAGATTTGAACAGCCAGGTACGTAACCTTCCTCTTTCCCATCTCTTCTTCTTCTGGAAATGCCATGGTTTCACAGCCTCCAGACCTTGGAGTAACAATGTATGGAGAGAATTCTTTTTACCTAACCTATAAAACTTGCGATAAATCACTTTCTCCGGGTTTTTACGTCGTACACCAAGAGAGAGAAAGAGACAGCAAAAATAGCACACCGCTTTTATGTACTGTAAGGATGATCTTGGTCTCCCGCGTCTCCGGGGACTCCGCCCACATGTTTTGATTTGCGACCAATTCAAACACAACTAAACAGTTTTTTAGGTTATATACTATATTTTTGTTGATAACAATACTGAGAAAAAGTGGTTGTACGAATAAACAAAAGCATTATGTCGACCTGTGCTATGAATGGATGTATAAAACCCTAGCCCTAGTCCTAGCCACACCAAGTCCAGCAAAAATCATCAAAAACTGACTACACTGCCTTGGATAGGTACCACTTTATGTACTCTAAGCTCTAGACAGATTTTCACAAATAAAAAAAAAATCGGGTTCCAAAGGGTTGATGGCTGATTATCATCGGTCCGTTACAGCTTTTGATCAAATTTTAATCGGCTAACAAGCGTAACGCGACCGTCACACTCGATAGCTTTTCTCAATCACATCAAAACTCGAAACTTTTTATAGATAATACAGAACTCCGCCCACATTTTTTATTATGCCACTAAACTTGACGCAACTGAACAATTACTTAGGTTATATGCTATATTTTTGTTGACAACAATACTGTGAAAAAGTGGTTATACGAATAAACAAAAACATTATGTCGATGTGTGATATGAATGGATGTATAAATACCCTAGCCTTAGTGTTAGCCACGCCCAGGTCCGCCGAGTCAGGTAAAAATCATAAAAAACTGTCTACACTGCCTTGGATAGATACCACTCTATATATACTCTAAGGATAAAACCGATCAAATGAGGTCGAATAAAAAAATAATAACGTCGCCTATCTTCGAATAGCTTCAAACAACCCTACCTAAATGGCGTGCAGTTAGAACTCTCGAAGAATCTGCGAAATTCTAACCGCCGAATACTTTATTACCTTCTTTTGTGGGTGGTTCGAATCTCTGGCATTGCTGTGCCGCCCTGCGCGGCGAGGGCGGCGGCCGCCCTGCGCGGGTCTCTGGGGGGCGGGGGCGGGGCGGGGGCAGGCGGGTCGGATTCCCCGAATGTCGCCCAGATACGGAATTCATGTGAAAAAACAATAGAAGCACCTTGTATCCGTGTGCCCAAGTAAGGTAATTTAAAAAAATATTTTTTCCTACACTCAGAGCAGTGATCTTAGAGTATGTAGAGTAGTATCTATCCAAGGCAGTGTAGTCAGTTTTTGATGATTTTAACCTGACTCGGCGCACCTGGGCGTGGCTAAGACTAGGGCTAGGGTATTTATACATCCTTTCAAATCACATATCGACATAATGTTTTTGTTTATTCGTATAGCCACTTTTTCACAGTATTATTATCAAGAAAAATATAGCATATAACCTAAAAGTTAGTGGCGTAATAAAAAATGTGGGCGGAGACCCGCTGTGCCCCAGGACCTTAAGATCATTGTGGCAGTACATAGAAGCGGTCTATGAAATTTGCTGTCTCTTTCTCCCCCATGGTGTTAAGTGATTTATCGCAAGTTTGTGTGGGTTGGGTAAAAATAATTAGCTCTCCCTCCATATATTGTTACTTCAAGGCAGTGATATACAAGAGAGAGCGCTGTTGTAGTCAGTTTTTATGAGGTTTGCCGGACTCGGCTAGATCTGGGCGCGGCTAGGACTAGGGTTGAGGTATTTATACATCCATTCATAGCACATGTAGACATGATGTTTTTGTTTATTCGTATAACCACTTTTTCACAGTATTGTTTTAAACAAAAATATGGGATATAACCTAATAAACCGTTGAGTTGTGTTCATTTATTTCGCGTATCAAAACGTGTGGGCAGAGTCGACGGAGACGCGGGACATAAAGAACATTCTTACAATACTTTAAAGCGGTGTGATAATTTGGGAGATTTTGTTGTCTTTTTCTTTCTCATGGTGTACGACGTGTAAGCCCGGAGAAAGTGATTTATCCCAAATCTGTATAGGTTGGGTAAAAAGAATTAGCTCTCTCTCTCCATATATTGTTACTTCGAGTTTTGACACGACTTTTGACACATATTTTTTCCATGCTTACTTATTAAAAAAAATAATTATTAATTATATTGGGGTATGTTGTGGGGCTGAAGGTAGCGGGGAGAGGAAGGAGATTGGGAAGAGGAAGGTTGGGAAGCATCTGTCCACCAAACACGGCTAAAGCTATTTCAATCGACGTTTTGATTCTGAATGGTGGTCTTTCACCAGGGCGATAATAAGAGTATCTACTATAAGTAATACTATATTTTATTTTATAATAATCAAATAAAAAATATTCGCGCACGCCGGGATTTGAACCCACGACCTCTGGATTGGCTACTGAGCATCTCAACCACTTGGCCACGGAGGCCGTCAATATTCTCCACTATAATAAACTTAGTCAATGGTCAATTCCACTAGCCCGTCTGGGGCCTAGGAGCTAAAAGTAACGTGTACATAAATTGGTAACAAAACATTTTTTTAACCGGCGTAGATGACCTTTCTACGGATTATTGGTTCGGTGGGGAATTCTAAAACACACACTAGAACAAATCGACGAGTTGTTTGGCAAATGTTTTTTGTTACAATATTTTTTTTACATACCGCAATAAATTCTTTTGGCCGAAGCCGGTGGGATTATGCACTCCCGGCCGGAAGATGTTGTGCGAACGAATTCAGAGTGAGGTGTGGAGGGAGACGGAAAAGGGGAAGGTTGGAAAAGAACTGGATATTCATATCTAGTCGCGAACTAACTGACCATCACGCCGTCCTCCCGCAGAGGTAGGCAGAGAATCTTTGTCACACATCTCTTCTGACCTAAGTATGTATTAGATTCACTCGATCGTGCTGTGTCTTCTTCAGGCGTCCCCGACTTCTTTCACCAATCACTTACAGCTTATATTTTTCCTTGTCACTCCTTTCTCGGTCCATTTACTCTGCACGTCTAATTCATCCAAGCGTCATTTTCATAGTCCTGTTCACCAGCTTTGTGTTCTCGCTACTAAATAGGCTAAGGTCATTAAAAAACGGCATTTTTCTTTTTCACCAGGGCGTTACTAAGAGTAAAACATCTACAAACTCCGGAAATTGACACAAATTTATTCGGTGAAAAATAATATGAAAAAAAAAAATTGTATTTAAATAAATCGCTCAATTTGCGCCTGATCTTATTTCCTCTTGGTTTAAATACACACATTCTTCTCAGTGATTCCAAAAGACCAACAAGGTCAGCCTTTCAAATTCAATTACCTTGAATGTAAAAAA
Source organism: Drusus annulatus (assembly GCA_022651775.1). Classification (NCBI taxonomy): domain Eukaryota; kingdom Metazoa; phylum Arthropoda; class Insecta; order Trichoptera; family Limnephilidae; genus Drusus; species Drusus annulatus. The sequence goes on from JAGWCC010000616.1 coordinate 131,719, forward strand.
ATCGTGATGCCTCGTTTTTAAAAAATCATTGTGGTATTTTTTTTCAAAATCTATGAAATCTAGTCAACAGTAGCATTTCTGTTGTTCATTGTATTCTACGCGTAAGAAATGTCGAAGATGCGTAAGTTTTTGTGATTTGCCAAGAAAAAATATCAGTTGCTTTAATCCACTCATTTAAAATTTAGAATAATGTCTGTCAATTTTGAAATTTGATTATAAAAAAAATATCAGTTTCAATTTTCTTAAATGCACACTCGTATGGTCGTACGTACTCACAAATAATATTATATTGTTAAATTAACATAGAGTGCGCAGTGTAAAATTATTGTAAAGATGGTGTAAACAAAGTGTAAAAATATTGTAAAGATAGTGTAAACAAAGTATAAACATGGTGTAAACACAGTGAAAATATAGTGTAGGAAGTGTGTAAACAAAGTTAAAACACTGTCTTACTTATTGGTTTTTTACGCGCTGACTTAGCGTTGTTTTAGTTACACCGGACGTAGGGCAATAAATTAGACACATAAGCCGTGGTTATAAAGCAAGTTTATCGCTATTCCGACCTTATAACACGCGTAACATTTACACCTCGTTTATGAGTAAGAGGGAATATTGATAAGCATCGCGTAAATGTTGCAAAAAATTAACAAAAGGTCTTTGTAAATTAAAAACATGGTGTAAACAAAGTAAAAATATAGTGTAGGAAGTGTGTAAACGGAAATAATAATTTTTTGATAAGGATAGTGTAAAAAATATATATTTTTAAATATACACTGAGTGTTAATAATGTGTAAAAAATGTTGCAATCATTAGTATGGTTGAACAAATTGTTAACATGAAGTCGTTGTGTAAAAATAGTGGAAAGAGATTGTAAACAACGTGTTAACAGACTGTAAAAATATTGTAAGCATAGTGTAAACACATTACGTACAAAGTATAATACGATTGAATATAAACAAAGTGTAGGTAGAGGCGAAACATAGTATAGTCATAGAGTAAAGAGATGCTAAACAGTGTGTATATATTGTAAGCATAGCGTAAATGTATTGCGATCTTGGTGTAAGCCGTTTGTATACAGGGTGTAAGTAGAATAGAGTGTAAATATTGTGTAAATAAGAAACAACAATATACATTCGTAAAAAGCATTTACTTTGTGGCTTGCCATATTTATAAATAAAACAGATAAACTTTGTTTATAACCACTTTATTATTCAGCACCCTTCCATCATCAGGACAATATTAAAATTGATTGAGAATTTTAAAATTGTCCTGATGATGGAAGGATGCCTTCGAAACCGGTTGACATAACATCGATTACTAAAAGTGGTAATAAACAAAGTTTATCTGTTTTATTTGTAACAATATATATATTTATATTTTAATAATGTATAAAAAATATATACAGAGTACAAATTGTAGACTAAGCATTAACGACTAGATTCATTTAAAAAACATTCCACTTATGTAGTGTTGTGTAGGAATTGAGGAGGGGAAAAGGGAAGGTTTGAATGTACTAATTAAAAAAAAAATTACGTGAATACCGCACAAGAGTCTCAACTGCTCCCAACCGTCTAGAGCCAGTGAGACTATGGTATCCCCAATAGAGGTATGTTGTGAGGCTTAAGGTAGTGGGGAGAGGAAGGAGATGAGGAAAGGGAAGGTCGGGAAGTATCTGTCTATTCAGATCTAGTCACCAAACACGGCTAAAGCCATTTCAAGCAACGTTTCAATTCTGAATGGTGGCCTTTCACCGGGGCGATACTTGGAGTATCTACCACTCTGGAACATGCCGCAAATATACTATATATTATTATAAATCAATTAAATGTGTTATGACCGATATTAATCAAATAAAATTTATTTGCGCACGCCGGGTTCGAACTCGCGACCTATGGATTCGTAGTCGAGCGTCTTACCACTCGACCATGCAGGCCGTCTAGTTTAAATGTAGTATAACTCTCTAGAAATAGTCACCAAAAAAGGTGTTAGCTACATTTTCGACCACGTTTCGATTCTCAATGGTTGTCTTTCGCCAGGGCGATACTGCCAGTACGTTCAGCGCTTCATCCTCTACGTCTAAACGCTATCGGGAGCGGGAACCTTTGTGGGTTCTGGGCGACTTTACTGACAATGGCCACCACTGCCGCAACCGGCTTCAACGAAACCCGAAGGATTAGGTTTTTCTACGAAGGAGCGACGGTTCCACGGAGGACGCCGGGCTACAAAGCTGCCATATATATAGCATATATGCTTTTTGTTTTATTATAAATAATAAAAATAGTTGGATGATTTGTATAGCGCCGTTTTAGTAAAAATCACCTCAAGGGCGCTATACAGATTTTATTTTCTATTATTAGATATTAATTCTTAGTTTAAAGGAGAAAATACACAGGAACATACTTACCTGACAGGTCCTATCAGATAGACACACTTTTGAAATAAATAATAATATTAAATTATAATTATGATTTTATTTACTTTTTTCCGATTTAGGGCATGGGGGCGAAATTTAAAAAATGTTCTTCCTAAATTTGTCGTACAGTACAGGATTTGGTTCAAATTTGTATGTCTTTCAGAGTGGTAGATACTCCAAGTATCACCCTGGTGAAAGACCACCATTCAGAATTAAAACGTTGCTTGAAATGGCTCTAGCCGTGTTTGGTGACCAGATCTGAATGGCCAGATACTTCCCAACATTCCCCTTCCTCATCTCCTTCCCCTCCCTACTAGCTTCAGCCTCATAACATACCTATTGAAAATGCCCTAGTCTCACTGGCTCTAGACGGTTGTGAGCAGTAGAGACTCTTGTGCGGTTTCACGTGAGAAAAAAAAAAACGCCGTTTTTGTGAAAAATCACCTCAAGGGCGCTGTACAGATCTTATTTTCTATTATTACATACTAATTTCTAGTTTAAATAAAAAAATATACAGAAACATACTTACTTGGCAGGTCCCATCAGATAGACACACTTATTAACTTACAATTATGATTTTATTTTTTTATGATTTAGTGCATGGGAGCGAAATTAAAAAATGGACTTTCTGAATTTGTTGTACAGTACAGGATTTGGTTAAAATTTGTATATCTAAAGGTGATTCGTCGACAGACAGATTATGTTGAGATTCTTTTAATGAATTTAAGGATATGAGAGTCTGAAAATTATTATTATACTATTAAGTATTATTTGGACATGGCACGATCAAGTGAATCAAATACTTGAATCCAGTTATTTGAAGAGTCAGAAATACAAAATTGTATGTATTAGACGATGTATGAATGTGAATGAAGCAAGGGGTGTGGGCCAAGACAGAGAATTATATGGAAGTCCGTCCTCTCTGCTTACCCCTGCAGAGAAAAGGCGTGATGGTTAGAAGTGATATTTCTGTCACGAAAACGGCGCTATATAAATCGGTCAATTATTATTATAAGTTTTTTTAGCCCTTTTCTCCGCATATTCGTTCCGCATGCCCAAACCATATAAGTGTCCCTTTCTTAATCTAATTAATTACGCTTACATCAGCCTTGCATTCTTTCCAGATCTTCGTATTTGTAGTACGGTCACACATGGTTTTACCACACACGTCCCTCAGAAATCTAATTTCCGCAGCATTCAGTCTACTTTATCATTTATTTTTATAGTAAATACCGCACAAGAGTCCCAACTGCTCCCAATCGTCTAGAGCCAGTGAGACTATGGCATCCCCAGTCAAGGTATGTTGTGAGGCTGAAGGAAAGTGGCGAAGGGAAGGAGATGGGGAAGAGTAAGGTTGGGAAATATCGGGCTATTCAAATCTGGTCACAAACGGCTAAAGCCATTTCAAGCAGCGTTTCGATTCTGAATGGTGGTATTTCACCAGGGCGATACTTAGAGTATCTACCACCCGGACTGTCATCTTCCGCTCCTCGCTGTCTTTAGCCTCACAACATACCCCAACTGGGGATGCCATAGTGCCACAGACTCACAACGGTTGGGACCCCTGTACGTTATTCACAAAACAAAAAAAAAAAACGATTTAAAATGGAAGTTTCAAAAAACTGTGGCTGTAATTTGTGAAATATGTCATCCACTCTCTTTCCAGCATCCCCAGTGTAGATTTTTGTCCTTTTCGAAGCCCCGCCCCAACGGGGGGTATTTCGAAAAGGATTTTTAAGCAGGACTTTACTCGGCTAAGCCGAATTTTTAACATATTTTTTTTTTACTAAAACCACTTTAATGCTTTGAGGAATTCATTTGTGCTGCGAGACACACTGGCGAGCAATAAAATGACCCACCCGGAAAAAAATGCCTATATTTTTTGCGGAAAAATGATTTTTATAATTTTTTCTTAAACGCAATAATAATAATTAATGAAAATGATATAATAACTTTGTAAAAGAACACACATTTAATTTTTAAAAATTATGACCGATTTTGCTTCAATTTTGCTAAGCATCATCAGGGTATAATTTTTTTTACATGAATACCGCACAAGAGTCTCAACTGCTCCCAACTGTCTAGAGCCAGTGAGACTGTGGCATACCCAATTAGGGTATGCTGTGATGTTGAAGGTAGTTGAAAGGGGAAACAATGGAGAAGAGAAAGGTTGGGAAGTATTAGTATTCAGATCTGGTCACCAGACATGGCCAAAGGCATTGTGCAAAATAACCTCTTGGCGATCCTTTGAGTATCTACCACTCTATTTATTAAAGACAATTGAACTACCGCATTCTCTTTTTGACAATCCTGTTTCGAATGGGGGTTCTGTGTCACCCCAAACAAGAGGTTTTTGCGATATCTTAGATAAAACTTATGATCATGTCATGAAAACGCTTCAATAAGCAAAATCAAATGGGGCAATTATGTCACCCCCTCCGGATCGTGCGTTTGATTCTTACCTGCAGGTGCGGAAAGATTAAAAGAATATTGGAAGAAGTGTTATCGATGTGTAGACGGCCTGCATAGTCGAGTGGTAAGACGCTCTACTACGAATCCAGAGGTCGCGGGCTTAAGTCCGGCGTGCGCAAATAACTTTTATTTAATTGATATGTGTCATAGCACATTTAATTGGTACAAAATAATAAATGGAATATTTACGGCACGTTCCAGAGTGGCAGTATCGCCCTGGCGGAAGAACACCATTCAGAATTGAAACTTTTTCCCTTCCCCTTCCCCCTTCCCCCCCTTCCCTTCCCCCTTCCCTTCCTTCCTTCCCCTTCCCCTTCCCCTTCCTTCCCCTTCCCTTCCCCTTCCTTCCTTCCCTCCTTCCTTCCCTTCCTTCCTTCCTTCCTTCCTTCCTTCCTTCCTTCCTTCCCTTCCTTCCCTTCCTTCCTTCCTTCCCCCTTCCTTCCCTTTCCTTCCCCTTCCCCTTCCCCCTTCCTTCCTTCCCCTTCCCTTCCTTCCCCTTCCCCCTTCCCCTTCCCCCTTCCTTCCTTCCCCTTCCCCCTTCCTTCCCTTCCCTTCCCTTCCTTCCTTCCCCCCTTCCCTTCCTTCCTTCCTTCCCCTTCCCCTTCCCCTTCCCTTCCCCTTCCCTTCCCATTCCCCTTCCATTCCCATTCCTCCCCTTCCCCACCATCTGCCCCAATTGGAGATGCCAGTCTCACTGGCTCTAGACGGTTTGGAGCAGTTGAGACTAGTCCGGTGTTCATTTAAAAAAAAAAGAGCATGTAAATAAAATGTTATCAAAATGATAAAAATGTACATTAATAGGTGTAAAAAATATTTTATTTTGTATATACAAAGTGGTGACAAATTATAAGCACCATGTGCACAGTGCGTAATCTTTGCGTAAACAGAATGTGAAACAATTTTTTACAGAATCATAAAAGTAAAAAAATCTTCTAATAATAAATATTAAAATCAGATATAAAAAAAAATGTAATCTATTGGAACTTTTAAAATTTATTTTGAAATACGAAATGACCCAACCTCGCTGTCCCCCAGTGTATAAAAATGTACCAACGCGAAAAAACATATTTTAAAAAGGTCAGTACAAAAATTAAAACCACCAAAAAAGTCGGTTAGAGTATTTGAGAAATGCGTTTTGCGGATTGGTTAGAATGCGATCCCTGAGGCGTATGTGTGGAAAAATCATTCATACCAGTATATGATCCCGGTGAGTATTTGAAGTGGCTTTAGCTTTGTGGAGTGATCAGATCTGAATAGGCAAGTATTTCACCACCTGCCTTTTACCAATCTCTTTCCCCTTCCCTATCTCTTCAATCTCACAACATTCCCTAATTGGGGGTGCCGTAGTCCCACTGGCTTCAAACACTTGGGACTCTTGTGCAGTGTCACAAAAATAAAATAAAACACGCGAATAACATATTTTTGAGAAGCAGATTACACGGACAATGCAAGCGTAATGAATAAGCTTAAGAAAAGGACGCTTAGATTGAAGAAGGGGGTAAAGTTGAACTGAAATATGATTTTTTCAAAAGAGTTATAAAGCAAACATGTTAACCTGCCTATTCAAATCTTATCATTAAACACATCTAATTCAATTTCTGATTGGTGGTATTTTACCAGGGCGATACTGAAAGCATCTACCGCTCGGGAACTGCAATGTAAACAAATTAAATTTGATATCCGAACCAAGTATGACAGTAGACTGAATGCTGTGAAATGAGATCTCCGAGGCGTGTGTGTGATAAACCACGTTAGACAGTTTTACAAATGTGGAGATCTAGAAAGAGTTTTTTTATACGTGAATACCGCACAAGAGTCTCAACTGCTCCCAACCGTCTAGAGCCAGTGAGGCTATGGCATCCCCAATGTTGTGAGGCTAGAAGTAGTGGGGAGAGGAAGGAGATGAGGAAGGGGAAGGTTGAGAAGTACCTGGCTATTCAGATCTGGTCACCAAACACGGCTAAAGCCGTTTCAAGCAACGTTTCGATTCTGAATGGTGGTCTTTCACCAGGGCGATACTTGGAGTATCTACCATTCTGGAACTTGCCGCAAATATACTTTTTTATTATTTTTGTATGAATTAAATGTGTTATGACACATATTAATTGAATAAAATGTATTTGCACACGCCAGGTCTGAGCCCGCGACCTTTGGATTCGTAGTCGAGCGTCTTACCACTCGACCATGCAGGCCGTCAGAACTACAACAAACAATCAAACAAACAGTACAAGGCCGAAGTAAGCGTGATGAACAGGATTAAGAAAGGGACGCTTTGATGGTTTGGGAAAGTAGGGTGGATCAACAGAGAGAGGAGTGCTAGGAGAATACATGACGCCAAAGTGAATGACTGTAGAGGTTGAGGACGCCCGAAAAGACATGGCACAAATATAATTCACAATAAAAGAAGAGTGTGTATGAATGTCGATGAAGCAAGGAGTGTGTGCCAAGACCCCTGCGAAGAAACAGCGTGACGGTTGATTAGTTAGTTAGTTATCCGAACCCGCGTTTTACAACATTCGTGAATACATCTTTCCGTCGTGCAATCCTAGGTGGCGTAGCGGTAAACGCACCGACTCCCGGATTACCTACGCGCGCACAACGTATTTCATTATGCTCAACAGATAACATCTCAACAAACAGCAGATGGCCGAAGTCTCTATTCTCGAAAGTCGAGCGGTCGAATTCGTATACGCCTTTCGGAAAAGACGAACGACTTTTTCACCGTACATAAAATCTTGGGCATGGGGGTGTTAGTTGAAGTTTGCCGGTTTTACTCACAGATGTCGCTAGAGATATGTATACATTTCTATGATTTGGCATCTATGTCGTATTTTTCTATGGACATTAACCTTCAAAAATACACAAGTTACATTCTGCCAAAATAAAAGTGTCATAGTTGTTTACCTCAGTGAATATGTCGAGTTTCGTTCCAAGTAAATCGCATTTGCGGCATTCGTTGCTTTTCTTATTTCATCAAAAGAAAAAAGCAGTCGAAGCTCATCGGTTGCCGGTAGAAACTTATGGTGAACATGCTCCAGTGATTAGAACATGTGAGACATGGTTTCGTCAATTTCTAGGGGAGATTTCGTTCAACAGACAATGAACATCCTGGTGCAACGAAAAAGTTCGAAGACGAGGAATTGCAGGCGTTATTGGATGAAGACCCAACCCAATCGCAACAACAATTGGCCCAAACACTTAATGTGACTCGAGGAGCAATTTGCCAACGTTTAAAAGCCATGGGAAAGATCCAAAAGTATGGAAAATGGGTACCACACCAAATGAACGAAAGACAAATCGCACCGCCTCTACAGCTCAAGTAGTGAAGAACACTCTCAAAGCATTGAATTGGGAAATATTATCGTACCCGCCGTACTCTTCAGACCTTGCCCCGTCCGACTATCACCTTTTCGCATCGATGGGACACTCACTCGCAGAGCAGCGCTTCGCCAATTTTGAAAAAGTCGAAAAATGGCTGGTCAAATGGTTTGCCTCGAAAGACAAATTTTTTTTTGGAATGGTATCCATGATTTGCCTCAAAGATGGTCAAAATGTATAGAATCCGATGGTCAATACTTTGTATAAAAAAATTTGAGATTCCCTTGAGAATTAAGCGTTTTCTTTATTGAAAAACCGGCAAACTTCAACTAACACCCCTGGTAAGGCGAACGAATGAAGAAAGGAGTGTGTAAAGAATATTTGACGCGAAAATGAATGGAAGAAGAAGTCGAGGACGCCCGATGAAGACACGGCACGATCAAGTGTTCTACAGGTATTTCAATGGAAGATGCTCCGAGGAACTTGCGTCATTGATCTCTTCGGAACCGGTGCATAGTCGGGAAACTCGCCAAACGCGCGCCCAACATTTGTACACGGTTGAAATTCGATACATGAGAACAGGTCGCTTTTACGACTCGTTTTTATGTTCAACGGCTCAGCTATGGAACGATTTGCCGGCCTCTGTGTTTCCTACCTCCTTCAACATGGGTCTCTCCAAGACCCAAGTTCACTCCTTCCTTTCATTAAAAAGACCCTCCACGCAGCATCCCCAAATATGACATAGGCGCTAAAGGAAATTATTTCCCTCAAAGACTCCTGCGTTGAGAAAAAAAAAAGGTAATTCAAATACTTGAATCGGGTCATGTGAAGAGTCAAAATAGCAGAAGAGAATGTATGAGACGATTGAATGTGAATGAAGCAAGGAGTGTGTGCCAAGCAGAGTTGTATGGCGGTTCGTCTTCTCTGCCTACCTCTACGGGGAAACGGCGTGATGGTTAGTTGGTTAGTTAGGTTAAAATCTTCTTAGTACTTAAATAAAGAGCGGACCATCCGAGATAAAATATCAACTGCCAGCCTATATAAGATATACTAAGATATTTTGCACAAGTCCAACCTAAAGAAGGTCGTGGTCACTAACAAAGTAGAAGGTAGAAGAAAAAGAGGAAGATCACCTGTTGGATGGGAAGCTGCGTTCAGCTTCAGATGAATTTGGAAAATAGTGGACTGTAAAACGATAAACTATACTACTTGGTGGAATTGTCTAATTATGGATATGGACAGATTATGGAGTTAAGGAAGTAAGGAGACCAATTCCCTCACCGATGAAGTTGATGTTTAAGTTCTTCATTATTCTTACACATTGTATTATTAACGAACACCACAACAAAAAACACTCAGTTTAATATTATTTGAAAAACAACAACAAAACGAACGTCCGAACAAGACACCAGCGAATAAACACGCGTTTTCACATAAATCTTTTGTTTCTTTATTGTAACTTGTTTTTTAAACTTGGTGTTGCTGAATACGGAGATCGAATATGGTGAAAAATGGTTGAAAAGGTAGACATTGAATGAAAAACAAGAAGGTAACCTTACTAAATCCAACATCACCGATGCCTTGGACCTCTTATCTTAGAATCTCCATGCAGTTCAGAACAGTTAAGAGTAGTGGAACCTGTTTTATCAATGCTATTAGAGTGAGGGTCACAATCCTCAGAAATGAGGCGACGATCATATCCATATAAACTTAAACTGGTGAAATAATTTGTTTTGAGTCCCAACCTTGGAGTAAGAATATGCATGGAGAGAGAGCTACGTATTTTTACCCAACTTATACAATTTTGCGATAAATCACTTTCCCCGGGTTCACATTTAAATTTTTATTTTTTTACAATACCTCCACACAGGAGGCCTCGAGGGAAATTATTTCCCTCAAGGCCTATGTCATCTTTGAGGATGCTGTGTGGAGGGTTTTTTTGGAGAAAGGAAGGAGTGAACTTGGGTCTTGGAGAGACCCATGTTGAAGGAGGGAGGAAACACAGAGGCCGGAAAATCATTCCACACCCGAACTGCTCCCGACAGTCTAGAGCCAGTGATACTACGGCGTCCCCAATTGGAGTATGTTGTGAGGCTGAAGGTAGTGAGGAGGGGAAGGAGATGGGGAAGAGCAAGGTCGGGAAGTACCTAACTATTCAGATCTGGTCACCAAACACGGCTAAAGCCGTTTCAAGCAGCGTTTCGATTCTGAATGGTGGTCTTTCGCCAGGGCGATGCTAAGAGTATCTACCACTCTGGAACGTGCCGCAAATGTACTACATATTTTATATCGTCAAGCAAACTTCAGCCGAGTAGTTTAAACCACTGTCACATTTAATACTGTCACAAGGTTGATGTGAGCGTAATGAATAGGATCAAGAAAAGGACGCTTAGATGGTTTGGGAATGTAGAGCGAATGAACGAAGAAAAGAGTGAGAAAAGAATAAATAATGCGAAAGTTAATGGAAGAAGAAGTTGAGGACGCCCGAGAAAGACATGGCACGATAAAGTAAATCAAACACTTGAATCGGGTTATGTGAAAAGTCAGAATAACAGAAGAGTATGTATGAGACGATGTATGAATGTAAATGAAGCAAGGAGTGTGTGCCAAGACAGAGTTGTATGGCGGTCCGTCCTCTCTGCCTACCCCTGCGGAGAAACGGCGTGATGGTTAGTTAGTTAGTTAGCAAATCGATAATTAGCACCGTAATAATTTTTAAGCACTACCATTTCAAGCAATCGCCTCGTTAACCACCGATTCTCGGCCCGTCTCAGCATTTGATCAAATTGTGATCATGTGTCGAGCGTAATTGCATGACCCGACCCATGCGGGGTAACGATTTTCGCCCAAACACATTCGATGCGAGTCAAATGACGGCCTGCACGGTCGAGTGGTAAGACGCTCTACTACGAATCCAGAGGTCGCGGGTTCAAACCCGGCGTGTGCAAATACATTTTATTTAAATAATATGTGTCATAACACATTACATTGGCACAAAATAAAATAAAGTATATTTGCGGCACGTTCCATAGTGGTAGATACTCTTAGCATCGCCCTGGCGAAAGACCACCATTCAGAATTGAACCGTTGCTTTAAATGGATTTAGCCGTGTTTGGTGACTAGATCTGAATATCCAGGTACTTCCCGACCTTCCCCTTCCTCATCTCTTTTCTCGCCCCACTACCTCCAGCCTCACGACATACCCTAATTGCGAACGCCATGGTCTCACTGGCTCCAGACGGTTGGGGGTAGTTGAGACTCTTGTGCGGTATTCACGTAAAAAAAAATAAAAAAATTGATACAGTTTTCCGGGATGTGAACCCGTGACCTCTGTATTCGAAGCCGAGCGTCTTGACCACTCGGCCACGGAGGCCGTCTCTTGCAGACTTTCCTGCTGTTTTTTTGTATTCGTAATATTGTTGGTAGCTTAGAGTATACTAGAGGTAGCCCAAGCCAAGGCAGTGCAGTCAGTTTTGGACTTGTTTTTGATGATTTTAACATGACTCGGCGCACCTGGGCGTGGCTAAGACTAAGGCTACGGTATTTACACATCCACTCATATCACATATCGACATAATGTTTTTGTGTATTCGTATAGCCACTTTTTCACAGTATTTTTATCAAAAAAAATATAGCATCTAACCTGAAAAACCGTTTAGTTGTGTCAAGTTTAGTGGCATAATAAAAAATGTGGGCGGAGTCCCGCCGTTAACCAGCACCTTAAGATCATTGCGACAGTATATAGAAGCGGCCCAAGAAATTTGCTGTCTCTTTCTCTCTCATGGTGTACGATGTAAAAACTCGGAAAAGGTGATTTATTACAATTTCGGATGGGTTGGGTAAAACAAATTAGCTATCCCTCCATATATTGTTACTTCAAGGTTGGTAGAGATTCGAGAATCGAGCTTGACCCCGAACTCGCCCGACTCCTTGCCCATGCATCGAGTGGGCGTCCCACTTTCGATTAGTTCAACCTTTGAACGCGACGCGGCGTGCAGTCGCGTGGTCATATAGTTTGATTCGAGTACTATTTGTGTACACACTGTACCTTGTTTTATTACGTCTCCTACTGGGAGCGCATCTACCTACAGGGTGTGCAGAATGAAAATTAACCTCATAAACGTCAATTAGTAGACTGAATGCTGTGGAAATGAGATCTTTGAGACGTATATGCGGTAAAACCATGTATGATCGTATTAAAAATGTGGATATCCGGAAAGAATGCAAGGCTGATGTGAGCGTAATGAATAGGATCAAGAAAAGGACGCTTTGATGGTTTGGGCATGTAGAGCGAATGAACGAAGAAAGGAGTGTGAAAAGAATATATATGATGCGAAAGTGAATGGAAAAAGAAGTCGAGGACACCCGAGAAATACATGGCACGATCAAGTAAATCAAATACTTGAATCGGGTCATGTGAAGAGTCAGAATAACAGAAGAGTATGTATGAGACGATGTATGAATGTAAATGAAGCAAGGAGTGTGTGCCAAGACAGAGTTATATGGCGGTCCGTCCTCTCTGCCTACCCCTGCGGAGAAACGGCGTGATGGTTAGTTAGTTAGTTAACGTCAATTTTGACAAATTCTAAGGCTTTTTTTTTTTTTAAGTAAGACAAACATTCCCGGGTTACGAACAACCTGACAATATTTGAAAAACTCCTACTGCCATCATAAAAAGCGGAAGATGTTGCTTGTGCAATGATGGAGGACTTAGCCAGCAGAGGAATTGAACGCACGACGCCCGGCTGGGAATCCGACGCGTTCTCCACTCAGCTACCGAACGGTCAAAGGTATACGAGTATATATATTAAAACAGATTTGCCAACCTAACATCAAAAAAATCTATTCGTTAAATAATAAGAAGAAATGGATAACTTTTATAGCGCCGTTTTTGTGGGAAAATCACCTCAAGGGCGCTTTACAAATTAATTTATCTAACCTATAATTTATCACTTAAGGTTATAACTAATAACTTACAGTTAAGATTTATTACTAATGGCTTACAACTAATGTTTTCTACTAGTGACTTACAATAAGGACTTATAGCTTGTAACTAACAGTGAAATAGATGCTAACATTGATAATATCTTGGGTGTAATTTTTTTTTGAAAGGTGTGGCCTAGGCGCAAAAACGAACATTCTGTAAAGTTTCTCGTGTCTAGGATGAACCAAGTATGTATGCGAAATTAGTTTTTTTTTAAATTTTATATGAATACCACACAAGAGTCAACTGCTCTCAACCGTCTAGAGCCAGTGAGACTATGGCACCCCCAAATAGGGTATGTTGTGAGGCTGAAGGTAGTGGGAAGGGGAAGGAGATTGGGAAGAGGAAGGTTGGAAAGTACCTGACGAAACCGGTTGGTATATGTATCTAATATAGTGGTGTCAAAACAAAGTTACTTTTATTTAAAAATTATTATTTTTTCGTTAAATACTTTGTATGTAATTTTTTTTTTTGAGTGGTGAAGGCCTAGGCGCAAAAACGAACATTCTGTAAAGTTTCTCGTGTCTAGGATTAACCAAGTATGTATGCAGAATGAGTTAATGATGAATTTAGGTAAGTCCAACGTCATGGTGTTTGCAAGAGAGAGTACGAGATATGCGTGCAATATAGTTAACTTAACTGTGATGAGTTTGTGTAACAAAGAAGTTTTAAATAGATGGAAAGGCTGATGAGGACATTGAATGCAGGAGATTTGATGAACGTTAATTATAAAAAAAGGTATTTAAGACAAACGGAGCTGGCAGTCTACAATGGAGTGCTGATACCAACTGATGTATGGCAGCGAGGTACAGAACTATCAGAGAAAGGGTAAAAGGATCCTTGAGGCGACTGTGGGTATGATAATTTGATTATAAGTACATTTGGTATTATTTTTATAATGTTAGACGTTTTTATTAACGCCTTAACGAAAGACCACCATTCAGAATATAAAAGTTACTGAAAAGGTTTCAGCCGTGTGCAGTAATAAAATATGGATTTCTAAATACATTTAAACCTTCCTCTATCCATTTCCTTTCAGTTTTTCACAATGTTCAATCTTAAAACATTGCAAAATTAAGAATTTCTGACGTCCCATTGGCTTTGAGAAATTTTTCGGAATCTTTTGCAGTAATGCTTTGTATTGTATTTTTTTTTATAATTAAAATAAATACAAATACTGTCAGGTTAGGAGGACTTTGTTTGGCACAAGGTTAAACTCTCAACGCCTGAACAAATAATCTCCTACATTTTTAAAATGTTTTTTAATCTAAAATGTTTAAGGCAGTTTTGTCGGACCCTGTATCAAATGACTCCTATTGTATGAAATCTGTTTATGATTTTGATAAAAGTGTGTCCCGTTCCCGCGTAGGTGTGAGCAGATAAGATTGATTGTATTCGAGTTGTTGGTGGCCGAGTGGACATGTGCGTCGGTTTCCCACCCAGGCACCCGAACATATTAACATATTTCCACTAAGAGAGAAAACTATGTATTATGAAAACGTAATAATAACTTTGTACAAGACCAAAGATTTTACTATTTTTTTTATTACCGACCGGTTTCGTTTATATTTATATATATATAAAATAATTGACAGCCTCCATGGTCGAGTGGTAAGACGCTCGACTACGAATCGAAAGGTCGCGGGTTCAAACCCGGCGTGCGCCAATAACTTTTACAGCGCCAGCTTAGGGCACTGTACAACTGTACAGCGCCCTTGAGGTGATTTTTTTACAAAAACGGCGCTATACAAATCATCCATAAATTATTATTAATTAATATGTGTCAACAGAGCTATATTGAAGCACTTTGAAGTATGTAAGGATGTGCTCCGTCTGCGCTATTTTTTATTTTGTTATAGTTAATACCGCACAAGAGTCCCAACTGCTCCCAACACTCTAGAGCCAGTGATACTACGGCATCCCCAATTGGGGTATGTTGTGAGGCTGGAGGTAGTTAGGAGGGGAAGGAGCTATTCAGATTTCAACAATTTAATAAATATAAAAATAATTAAAAGTATATTGGCTTCACGTTCCAGAGTGGTAGATACTACAAGTATCGCCCTGGTGAAAGACCACCATTCAGAATCGACACGTTGCTTGAAATGGCCTTAGCCGTGTTTGGTGACCAGATCTGAACAGCCAGGTACTTCCCAACCTTCCTCTTCCCAATCTCCTTCCCCTCCCTACTACCTTCAGCGTCATAGCATACCCTATTTGGGGATGCCATAGTCTCGCTGGCTCTTGACGGTCGGGATCAGTTGAGACTCTTGTGCGGTATTCATAAAATAAAAAAAAAAAAAAAATAAGAGAACAGTGAGAAATAAAAAGAATAACATTTAAATTATTAAAAAGGAACAGAGAGAAAGGGACAGATACTATGAAAGGAAAGAGGCTAAACGTCAACTGAGAAGGTGATCAAAGAATAACGATAAATGTTATGAGTTGACCATTTCAAATTAATTTTTAAAAAATACAAAAATCAATTCGAAAAAGATTTCAAAAAGTAGGTACTGAATTTTTGCAGCTCTTAGAAATATATTAAGTATATTTGTGGATAAATAACACAAACATTAACTAAAGCAAAATAACACACTCCTTTATTTTGCACAATGTATTTGACAGTTCCTGGTAAAACTTGCCAAGTTGGCTTCGGGCCAGACACATTTGATATTTACTGTCTCAAGTAACCGAGGGGGGGCTGTATTATCATGCGAAGCAGTGACGCAACTATTAAAGTCCCGATTAATCGTAGCCGCATTATAAAAAAAAAACTGTGATAATGTATTTTTAATGTACTGTTTTAAGCAATGTATTTATTATTCATAGACTTGAATTAAGATTATACATGGAGAGGTACCTTTGCGAAACAGTGTAGTCAGTATTGTTGACTTTATACTGACTCGATAGAAAGAGACAAAGATATATTAAAGGATGTTGGAAAACCTATTAGTTACCGCCCACATGGAATTCGGACATTTTAATTTTTTTTTTTTAATATTAATACCGCACAAGAGTCTCAACTGCTCTCAACCGTCTAGAGTCAGTGAGACTATGGCATCCTTAAATAGGGTATGTTGTGAGGCTGAAGGTACTGGGGAGGGGAAGGAGATTGGGAAGAGGAAGGTTGGGAAGTATCTGGCTATTCAGATCTGGTCACCAAACACGGCTTAAGCCATTTCAAGCAACGTTTCAATTCTGAATGGTGGTCTTTCAGCAGGGCGATACTTAGAGTATCTACCACTCTGGAACGTGCCGCAAATATACTTTTTTATTCTTTTTATATGAATTAAATGTGTTATGACATATATTAATTGAATAAAAGTTATTGGCGCACGCCGGGTTTGAACCCGCGACCTTTGGATTCGTAGTCCAGCGTCTTACCACTCGACTATGGAGGCCGTCAAAACAATATCAATATTAATAAACATATTTGAACACATTGAACAAACAATATCAATACACCATTAAAATGATTTATAAAGTCAAAATATCTCACAAACACTAATAACAGAAGGTTTGCCTAAATAATGATGGAAGCTTTTTGTTGATTTTATGTCTTTATATCAATAAAAATTCTAAAGTTCGATCAAAAATATTTAAAACTTTTGAAATACCTCTGAAGAGTGACGTTTTATAATCTTTGTTTGGTCTTATTTGAACATTCACGCATAGCACATATCACCGTCATGTTTGATTTATTTGTGTAACCACTGCAGGTATTTTAATCAACACAAATATAGGAAATAACCTTAAAATCCGTCGACGTAAGTTATGCGACTCGATGATGTAAAGTTAGCTCGGACGGGAAACATTCTTACATACTTAAAAATGTTGGAATATTATGTGACGACTTTTCTTGTCTCTTTCTCTCTCATGATGTACAACGTAAAAACCCGGAGAAAGTGATTTATCACAGATTTGTATAGGTCGGGTAAAAATATTTAGCTCTCTCTCCATACATATTCTTACTAAAAGGGTGAAGAGTAACATTTTACAGAGGAAGATAAGGTTATAGTGTAATTGTATGAAATTTTTTTAAAGTTTGAATTTCTCATTATATAAACATGCGGAGTCAAAACGTATGTTATTGCATCAGAGCAATAATATACAAGGGAGAGCGCTGCTGTAGTCAGTTTTCATGAGTTTTGCCGGACTTGGCTAAACCTGGGCGTCGGTAGGACTATGGATAGGGTATTTATACATCCATTCATAGCATATGTTGACGTAATGTTTTTGTCTATTCGTATAACCACTTTTTCACGGTATTGTTATAAACTAAAATATTTATTTATTTAATTAATTATATACGCCCTCATGGGCTCTTACATAACATATGATATAAAACATAAAATAATAGTGACATAAAAAATAACAATGATTAGCACCCAAAAACATAACTAAGTTGATAGAAATATGAAATGCAAATGAAAACTAGTATTTTAGAAAGAGGTATGCTATTATAGCCTTCTTGTAACTAGATTCAGTGCAGTTGAATATATCTACTATTTCAGCGAAATAATTACCCACTGTATGCAATCTAGGTACAAGCGAGTATGTAAATGACTCAGTCCTGATATTATTGTTACATTTAAAGAGAAATTTGGATCGAGTGGATCTGATAGGTACATAGAAGGTAATTAAGCCAAGTAAATCAGGGCTGTCTATATAGCATATAACCTTAAAAATCGTTGAGTTGTGTCGAGTTTAGTTGCATATCAAAACGTGTGGGTGGAGTCAAAGAAGACGCGGGACACGTTTAACATCCTTACAATACTTTAAAGCGGGGTGATAATTTGATAAATTTTGTTGTCTCTTTCTTTCTCACGGTGTACGACGTAAAAACCCGGAGACAGTGATTCATCCCAAATCTGTATAGGTTGGGTAAAAATAATTAGTTCTCTCTCCAACGTTGTTACTCTAAGGTTATTTCTAAGAGACGTAAGAGAATGGTAGAAGAAGTCAGAGACGCCCGGGGAAGACACGGCACGATCGAGTGAATCAAATACTTGAATCGGGCCATGTGAAGAGTCGGAATAATAAAAGAGATTTATGAATGTGAATGAGGCAAGGAGTGTGTGTCGAGACAGAGTTGTACAACGGTCCTTTCTCTCTGCCTACCTCTGCGAGGAAACGGGGTGATGGTTAGAAAGTTAATTCCTGACGGAACTCCATTTCGATGATTTCATAATACCATTTTTTACCATTGTTCCAGTATTTTTTATTAGAACCTGACCGGTTTCGCCTAGTGGCGCGCATCTTCAGACTAGTACGATTTGTAGTAATTATATCTCTTCAAGTCCTGAATTTATAATAATTAAATATTTGGTCTCAGCTTCGAAGACTGCACTAAAACAGACCACTATGTTTCTAAGTGGATTTTACTTTGGGGCACATTACTCGGCATAGATGGCGCCTTATCGCTTCGAAAGAGCATCGCGCGTTAGTGCACTTTTTCATGCATATCTTAAGAGGGCACATCACTCGAAGTAAATAAATCGGTTAACAGAGTTCCCAAATAAAAATTGGATGTGATTTTAAAATAGATCGAATCCATTTGCAGCCGCTCGTGTTCTATTATATTACACTAACTAACTAACTAACTAACCATCACGCCGTTTCCCCGCAGGGGTAGGCAGAGAGGACGGACCGCCATACAACTCTGTCTTGGCACACACTTCTTGCTTCATTTACATTCATACATCGTCTCATACATACTCTTCTGTTATTCTGACTCTTCACACGACCCGATTCAAGTATTTGATTTACTTGATCGTGCCATGTCTTTCTCGGGCGTCCTCGACTTCTTCTCCCATTCACTTTCGCATCATATATTCTTTTCACACTCCTTTCTTCGTTCATTCGCTCTAATGAAGTTTCCTGCATTCACCCTTCTTTCAATATCCTTATCAGCCTTTCCGTCTCTTGTAAACATACTTCCTAAATACACAAACTCATCCACTTGCTCCAAGTATTCATCATTCACAACTATATTGCACGCTGTTCTCGTACTCTCTCTTTCAAACACCATCACTTTGGACTTACTTACATTCATCATCAACTCATTTTGCATACATACTTGGTTCATCCCAGACACGAGAAACTGTAGATCTTCCATATTGTCAGCAATCAGCACCGCATCGTCCGCATACAATAGGCAACATACTTTCACATTGTTCATTTTCGCGCCCAAGCCCACACCTTTCAATTCTTGCATACAATTATCCATGTACAAATTGAACAACCACGGTGACATTACACAGCCTTGTTTTACACCTTTTGTGATGTTAAACCACTTCGTACAATCACCGTTCACTCTAACACATGCAACGCTTCCCTCGTACAAGGACGCGATTGCTTGTATAAGATTTGTGTTAACTCCATACATGGATAATACCTTCCACAATTTGTTCCCATCAACTCGATCATACGCCTTTTGCAAATCGACAAAAGCACAGAAAAGTTTCTGGTTTTTTGCCAAAAACTTCTCTGTAAGCATCCGCAATGAGAAAATCTGATCCATGCACCCCCTTCCACTCATGAAAGCACCTATATAACACGATTTGTTAAATCGTAAAAAAATATAATCTCCTTATATTTTTGATAATTTATTTTTTTCAACTGCTTCCAACCGTCTAGAGCCAGTGGGACTATGACATCCCTAATCGGGGTATGTTGTGCGGCTGAAGGTAGTGGGGAGTTGAAGGAGAAGGGAGATAAAAAGGTTGTGAAGTACCTTGCTGTTCAAATCTGATCACCAAACACGGCTTAAGCCATTACAAGCAACGTTTCGATTCTGAATGGTGGCCCAGGGCGATACTCAGAGTATCTTCCACTCTGGAACGTGCCGCAAGTGTGTTTTTTATTATTTTTATATCGAATAAATGTGTAATTAAAGATATTGACTTAATACAATTTTCTCACTCCGGGTTCGAACCCGCGACCTCTGAATTCGAAGTTGAGCGTCTAACCACTTGACCACGGAGGTCGTTAACAGGTAAATGAAGTCAAAACTTCAAAATACATAAAAATTCACTAAGTATTCATCAGAATAAATTAACAATTCAAGCTGACCGTAGCGAAAGATTAAAATCTCTAACGGTCGACTCTCGGGTGTTAACTGAGTCCAAAAAGACCTAAGGCGAAAATATCTGCCGAAGGAAAAAAGTTCACCGTCAGGCGTCTATGAGGGGAATAGGGTCGAATTTGCTGTAGCAGGCCTAAAAGGGAATTTTATTTTAATTAATTCTAACGAACATGTTACTATAATCTCAAACGTTTTCGTAGGAATATCTCGGGAAGTAACTCATTCATTGCACTTCGCACAGAGTGAAACCTCTCAGGGCTTTTGTTATCTTTGGGGATGCTGTGTGGCGAATCTTTTTACGGAAAGGACAGGATAAAATCAGGTCGCAGAGAGACCAATGTTACAGGAGGTAGGAAACACAAAAGCCGACTTATTGAATACAAATTAAATTCGTAGGAACAACCCGTTTTTATGTGTAGAATGGTAACCGCGAGCAAGTCCTTAATAATAAATGGATAACTTTTATAGCGCCATTTTTGTGTAAAAATCACCTCAAGAGCGCTCTTCGAGCGTCTTCCTTTAAAATATCGGTTGTGATCGAGGCTTGACTTTGGAACTTCTTTCTATCGGGAGGACGCATCTACCTTTTGTGCCACCGAAACCAATTTTCTCACTGCCGTTTTGGTGTATGAAAATTTGAGCTTAACTTCAATGAAGGTTTTTTTTCAGCATTGTGAACCCGGCTCTTGAAGAGGCCCATGTTGAAGGAGGGAAGAAACACAGAGGCCGGCAAATTGTTCCACAGCAGACCTGTTGAACACAAGAACGAGTCGTAAAAGCGACCAGATCTCATATATTTAATGTCAACAGTGTACAATTTTTTGGCGAGTATTCCGACTATGCACCGGAAACCACGAAATGAAAGCCATAATGTTTTAAAAGTGCAATTAAAACGTGAAAGTGTGACGTGGGCGTATCGGTGTGCCCAAAATGAACTAATTTTCACTTCACTTCTGGTAAAATTGAGTAAATATTTTCTAAACTAACCAACTAACTAACTTACCGTCACGCCGTTTACCCCAGGGGTAGGCAGAAAGGACGGACCGCCATATAACTCTGTCCTGGCACACACTCCTTGCTTCATTCACATTCATACATCGTCTCATACATACTCTTCTATAAATTTGGAGCGTGTAAGTCTCTATGTTCCTGATGAGTATCTAAGACAGCGTCTTCATAGATTATTCTATCTTCCTGCCTGTAGGACCAACCTGCCGATGGTTCTGCCGGTGGGGAGAAGTATTTTGCTCCTGAACAAAATCTCTTCCGATATCGACTTATTTCATGTCAGTGAGGAGAGATTCAGAAGTGAAATCCTATTGATTCTTGAAAGAGTTTCTCCTCATTGACCTGATCATCACCACTGCCTGAAATTTTATTTTTCTTGTGTATCTATATGGTACTATAATTTGTATTTATTTTGTAAAAAAAATAATTTATTTTCTTATATGCATTAAATTTAAAAAGTTTGTCATGTATAGGAAAATTAATAAAAAAATATTATATTATTATTATATTATTCTGTTATTCTGACTCTTCACATGACCCGATTCAAGTATTTGATTTACTTGATCGTGCCATGTCTTTCTCGGGCGTCCTCGACTTCTTCTTCCATTCACTTTCGCATCATATATTCTTTTCACACTCCTTTCTTCGTTCATTCGCTCTACATGCCCAAACCATCTAAGCGTCCCTTTCTTGACCCGATTCAAGTATTTGATTTACTTGATCGTGCCATTTTTTTCTCGGGCGTCCTCGACTTTTTTCATGGATAGCTAATCGATTTATTTGACCCGTTTTGGCATAGGAGTTGAAAGGTCTCGCGTATGCAGTATATGACGCATTGAACGAGTTAAGAGGCCAGGGACGTTTTTCAACCCTAAACATATGTCAAAATAATATCACAGTTCTAGGACTTATCTGTTCAGTGCCTTTGATGGTAAATTGTGGTGATTTTAATGTGTGGGTATCATTGTTCTGTGCGTTATTGCTTAGGGTTTTTAATCAAGTTAAGATCTTTTCCCTAAGAAAACACTAATGTAAAAATAAACTCAGTCAAGTAAATAAAACCATCAGATGGTGATAGTAATAAGGCCTAATGAGCCGCAGTACTAGTTAGATAGACATTATGAGGGGTATTTGTATAAGCCCCAGCTAGTTAGTAGAGGATTACGAAAGAATCCATAAAATCAAAAAAAAAAGTTCTGTGCGTTTCGGGAATTCTCGCTACTTCACTGATACATCCTTACATTACATTGAGTGGTGCCTATCCAAGGCAGTGTCGTCAGTTTTTGATGATTTTTGCCGGACTCGGCAGACTTGGGCGTGGCTAGGACCAGGGCGAGGGTATTTATACATGCATTCATAGCACATGTCGACATAATGTTTTTGCTTAGAGTACATAGAGTAGTATCTATCCAAGGCAGTGAAGTCAGTTTTGGACTTGTTTTTGATGATTTTAACATGACTCGGCGCAGTTGGGCGTGGCTAAGACTAAGGCTACGGTATTTATAGATCCATTCATATCACATATCGACATAATGTTTTTGTGTATTCGTATAGCCACTTTTTCACAGTATTTTTATCAACAAAAATACAGCGTATAACCTAAAAAACCGTTTAGTTGTGTCAAGTTTAGTGGCATAATAAAAAATGTAGGTGGAGTCCCGCGGTGAACCGGAAGCTTAAGATCATTGCGACAGTATATAGAAGCGGGCCAAGAAATTTGCTGTCTCTTTTTCTCTCATGGTGTACGCCGTAAAAGCCCGGAGAAAGTGATTTATGGCAAGTTTGTGTAGGTTGGGTAAAAATAATTAGCTCTCTCTCCATATATCGTTACTTCAAGTGTTTTTGTTTATTCGTATAACCACTTTTTCACAGTATTGTTATCGACAAAAATATAGCATCTAACCTAAAAAACCGTTTAGTTGTGTCAAGTTTAGTGGCATGATAAAAAATGTAGGCGGAGTCCCACGGTGAACCGAGAGCTTAAGATCATTGCGACAGTATATTGAAGCGGTCTACGAAATTCGCTGTCTCTTTCTCTCTCATGGTGTATACGACGTATAAACCCGGAGAAAGTGATTTATGGCAAGTTTGTGTAGGTTGGGTAAAAATAATTAGCTCTCTCTCCATATATCGTTACTTCAAGTGTTTTTGTTTATTCGTATAACCACTTTTTCACAGTATTGTTATCGACAAAAATATAGCATCTAACCTAAAAAACCGTTTAGTTGTGTCAAGTTTAGTGGCATGATAAAAAATGTAGGCGGAGTCCCACGGTGAACCGAGAGCTTAAGATCATTGCGACAGTATATTGAAGCGGTCTACGAAATTCGCTGTCTCTTTCTCTCTCATGGTGTATACGACGTATAAACCCGGAGAAAGTGATTTATGGCAAGTTTGTGTAGGTTGGGTAAAAATAATTAGCTCTCTCTCCATATATCGTTACTTCAAGTGTTTTTGTTTATTCGTATAACCACTTTTTCACAGTATTGTTATCGACAAAAATATAGCATCTAACCTAAAAAACCGTTTAGTTGTGTCAAGTTTAGTGGCATGATAAAAAATGTAGGCGGAGTCCCACGGTGAACCGAGAGCTTAAGATCATTGCGACAGTATATTGAAGCGGTCTACGAAATTCGCTGTCTCTTTCTCTCTCATGGTGTATACGACGCATAAACCCGGAGAAAGTGATTTATGGCAAGTTTGTGTAGGTTGGGTAAAAATAATTAGCTCTCTCTCCATATGTTGTTACTTCAAGTACAGGAGTATTAATAATATTATTCCTTTGAGTCATTTAAACTGCTTTCGGTTTGACGTCGACACTTGCCAGATGGCTCCCAGCACAAAAATACTTACAACGCACTCAAAGCCACTGAAGAGATAAGCGGTAGAAGTGTCTGCGTGGCCGCAGCAGGTACAAATATATCTCACTTCGGGTGACGTTCATAAATCATTTACAAATATCGAAAAACTACGGCTTCGTTCGCATTCAAAATTTTACTCAAGTATTTGATTCACTTGACTGTGTCTTCCTCGAGCGTCCTCGACTTCTTCTTCCATTATCTTTCGCGTGACATATATTCTTCTCACTCTTCTTTCTTCGTTCGTCCGCTCTACATGCACAAATAATCTGAGCGTCCCTTTTTAAATCCTATTCATTTCGCTTATTTTTTAAGCTCGGTCATACATGGTTTTACCGCACATACGCCTCAGGGATCTCATTTCTACAGCATTCAGTCTATTTTCATTCTTCCTCTGTCAGTTCCACGCCTCACTGCCACACATCAGTGTTGGTATCAGCACTCCACTGTGAACTGCTAGCCACACAGGGATCTCATTTCTACAGCATTCCCTCTACTTTCATCCTTCCTCTGTCAGTTCCACGCCTCACTGCCACACATCAGTGTTGGTATCAGCACTCCACTGTGGACTGCTAGCCAGACAGGGTTTTCATTTCTACAGCATTCAGTCTACTTTCATCCTTCCTCTGTCAGTTCCACGCCTCACTGCCACACATCAGTGTTGGAATCAGCACTCCACTGTGAACTGCTAGCCACACAGGGATCTCATTTCTACAGCATTCCCTCTACTTTCATCCTTCCTCTGTCAGTTCCACGCCTCACTGCCACACATCAGTGTTGGTACCAGCACTCCACTGTGGACTGCTAGCCACACAGGGATCTCATTTCTACAGCATTCAGTCTACTTTCATCCTTCCTCTGCCAGTTCCACGCCTCACTGCCACACGTCAGGGTTGGTATCAGCAATGCATTGTGGACTGCTAGCCACATAGGTAGCGATGGGAAAAGCTTCACAGATTTGTGAATGCTTCACGAATTGATACTTCTTCAAAATGAACCTTTCACGATGAACCCTTCAATTGAAGTAACATATTAATCACAGCATTTCTCGTCGGGGGGGTTGCTAGCGATAAATGTACCAAATAATAGTCACGTTTTTTTCTTAATAGTTTTATTCGGGACAGCTCTCCCAACCACATAACCCACTCCTCCATTATTGTATAACAAAAATTATACCGTGTAGAAAAACTACTTCTTTCTTTCTTCTATGTGTGTATTAATGAATTGTCTATTACTAGTTTCTTGTCTATTGTTTCTCGATGACAGCTGCCCATATGAGTTGTTGGCGGTATCATGCCTTAAAAGGAATGATGTACAATAAGTATGCATAGCCTTACAGAGAATTTGCAAAAAGCAAATGTAGTAATTGCGAAATTTTCAGTTTCTGTAAGAGCGATGTGAACGTTTTTCAGGGCTTGAAGTACAATTTGAATATTTCTTACTGTACACAGTTTGACAGTTTGCTTAGCAATAGGGTGAATATTGCGCAAATGACGATTCATATTACAGGCATTGCCTCCCTTTATGGATATAACTTTAGAACAAAAGTTGCATTTGGCCTGGTAAACCCCAACTTCCTTAAAATAAGCCCATATTTCACTTTCTCGTTGAACGGCCATCCATAATTTTAGGTAGAGATTATATAGTCCTATAGACAAAACAAGCACAGAAATCATAAGAAACTGTCACGGGTACATGCGAGGGAACGGATAACTAAAAAGATACTTCATTGCTTCATTCATTCTTCGAACTAAAATCGAAGGAAGAAGGGAATGAACAATTGAACTGTGGATGATGCAATATTTCAGTCTTTCGAACGAATGAAAAATTGAAGTTCGAAGTAGATGCCATAGATTGTTCAATCGGAAGTACCAACTTAACCAACTTCAATTGAAGTATTTGTTCAATGAAAAATGAATGAAGTTGGGACTGCTGTCAAAAGAAGTACTTCTTTGAAACAGTTCTTTCAAAACTGTCACAACGCTACACATAGGGATCTCATTTCTACAGCATTATTGTAGTAAACTTACTTATCCTTTCTCTGCCAGTCATGCCTCGCTGCTATACACCAGGGTTTGTATCAGCACTCCGTTATGGACTGCTAGCTTCTCTTCTTCGGACATTTTTTTTATTTGCGCCTACTTCGTTCAGTCCTCAATTAATGGAGTAAAACTACTAATTGAATATTAATGAAGTTACAGCAAAAGCAAAGAATATAGAATTCGTAACATCAACCAGCCTCATACAAATAAGTATGTAAAACAAATTAGCTGCTAGATTCTTCATTTGAATAGAATTCCACTAAAAAGAAATACGATATTTATAAACGGTTTTTTTAAACATAAATTAAACGTTGATTATTTCATAAATTTAAATAATTGATGTTATACGACACGTTAAATGAACGCACTGGGAGGGGGCTAGTTATTACAACATTTTATTTATTATTATTAATAATTTTTTTAATGAAAATTAAATAATGACTTTGAATAAAACCACAGATTTTATTTTCTTTTTTTTATGATTTAAAAATCAAATATCTCAAACCACGAAGTAATTGCTTTGCACAAAAAAATAAATATATTTTGTAGGTCATATAATATATTGATTTTTTTCAATTTCTTATTTGTGCTAAACTGAAATTACGAGAAAAAAACTAACTCTAGATACGAAAACAAAAATGAATATGTGTCATAACACATTTCATACATAAAAGATAATGTATAGTATATTTGCGGCACGTTCCAGAGTGGTAGATACTCCAAGTATCGCCCTGGTGAAAGACCACCATTCAGAATCGACACGTTGCTTGAAATGGCTTTAGCCGTGTTTCGTGACCGGATCCGAATTAGTCGGTACGTTCCGACCTTCCCCTTCCCCATCTCCTTCCCCTCCCCGCTACCTTCAGCCTCAAAATATACCCTGTTTGGGGATGCCATAGTCTCACTGGCTCTAGACGGTTGGGAGCAGTTGGGACTCTTGTGTGGTATTCACTAAAATAAAAAAAACTATTATCCAATTAAATATTTTTTCTAAATAGAAATAAAAGTTTTTTACATTAATACCGCACTAGAGTCTCAACTGCCCCCAGCCGTCTAGAGCCAGTGAGACTATGGCATCCCCGAGTAGGGTATGTTGTGAGGCTGAAGGTAGTGGGGAGGGTAAGGAGATTGGGAAGACGAAGGTTGGGAAGTACCTGGATATTCAGATCTGGTCACCAAACACGGCTAGAGCCATTTCAAGCAACGTTTCGATTCTGAATGGCGGTCTTTCACCAGGGCGATACTTGGAGTATCTACCACTCTGGAACGTGCCGTAAATATACTTGTTCAAATTATTTTTACATGAATCAAATGTGTTATGACACATATTAATTATATAAAAGTTATTGGCGCACGCCGGGCTTGAACCCGCGACCTTTCGATTCGTAGTCGAGCGTCTTACCACTCGACCACGGAGGCCGTCAAACTCTGTTTTAAGACCACTTTATTGGATACACACACCAACCGGTTTCGGCCAGAACTGAACCTTCTTCAGGGTTGAATAAATATATAATTAATTAATATAATTAATAAAGAAATAATATAAATAATTAATATGTTGTTGTATATTTATATAAACTAAGAATTAATAATATTAAGTAAAAATTGAGATTTGTACAGCGCCCTTGGGGTGATTTTTGACAAAAACGGCGCCATACAAATTATCCAAATATTATTATTATAATAATACATCTTTATTTGACCCTAAAAAAGGTTCAGGTAGAGCCGAAACCGGTTGGTATATGTATCCAATAAAGTGTAAACTAGCGTTGGCAAAAACTTCAATGTTCTTTAAAATGAACCCTTCGAAGTGAACACTTCAATTGAAGTCGAACTCGCAAAAAAGAGATTTGAATTTATCCGGTTATTTGTTCAGTTCTTTTTGGAACCGGTTTCTCGCCGAAAAAGCACGTGCTAGTCGGTAGAGATTTGGAAACGAAAATAACTGGAACTGGTTCCTCACCAACAAAATCACGTACTAGTCGATAGCGCTTTGAAAGTGGAAAGAACTGGAACCGGTTCCTCGCCAAAATAAAGTTCACCTTCGCAACTGTACTGCTGCAAATTGATGTAGTTCTTTCAATGAAATGAATGAACGCTAAAATGAACTACCGACTTCAATTGAAGTATTCGTTCAATGAACAATGAATGAAGTAGGAACTGTTGCCCAAAGAAGTAGTTCCTTGAAGTAGTTCTTTCAAAGTGGTCACAACGCTAGTGTAAAGTTACTTTTATTTCTAATTTAATTATGTCTCACCGCAAAGTGAGTGCTTCATGTCAAAGTTAAATATTTTTTATTCGCGCACGCCTGGATTTGAACCTGCGACTTTTGGATTCATAGTGGAACGTCTTGACCACTAGACCACAGAGGCCGTCCTCGCTGCAGCCTTGTTGAAGCATAATTCCTTTCACAAGTAACCTGAACGTGACTTCAATAATGAAGTTTTTTTTCATTTCAATTCCTTCCGTTTGCCTATCAAAGGATTTTTCCCAGTCAGTCAATGAGATTCCTCGGCCCATACAAGTCATATACGAATAGGCAATTCACTGGGGGTACAGACAAATCCTTGAATTAAATGCTGGCACATTTTTGACTTTGTGTACAGTCACATCTGTGACAGGCGACCCACATTATGTTTAATTGTTACAAAGCCTGGCATAAAAAAAAAATTCCATAAGCCTCTGATGCGGGGGAATGCAATGAGGGACCAAAAAATATATTAAAAAATTGTTAAAATATATTTATTTGATATATATGCTTTCATTTTTTTTAATAAGGCGCAAATAAAAAAAATGTTAGAAGAAGCGCAGCTAGCGGTTCATAATGGAGTGCTTGTACCAACCTATCCAAATTATGCCTATCAATAAATTCAAAATGGCCTGTAAAAAATATTTAAAATGTATATAAAACAAAATAATAAGTAGTAAGTTAAAATATTATAAAGTTAAGAAGAAAATGAAATAATTAGCTACTTGTAAACTTGAATGTACAAAGTAACTAATATAAAATTAATAAAACTAAAAACAAAACCCTGACGTATGGCAGTGAGGCGTTGAACTGGCAGAGAAAGGATGAAAGCAGACCGAAATGCTGTAAAAATAAGACTGGTCGGTAGCTGAGTGGACAAACGCTTCGGGTTCCCACCCGGGCGTCGTGCGTTCGATTCTCTGCTGACTAAGACCTCCATCATTGCACAAGCAACATCTTCCACTTCTTTTATGATGGCAGTTGGAGTTTTTCAAATATTGTCAGGTTATGTATTATATTCGTAACCCGGGAACGTTTGTCTTTCTTAAAAATAAAAAGTGTTCACAGAGGAATGTTTATACCAACCCTGATGTATGGCAGTGAGGCGTGAAAATGGTAGAGGAAGGATGAAAACAGACTGAATTCTGTAGAAATAAGAGTCCACAGAGAAGTCCACACGTTATTTTTGTAGCTAGCAGTCCACAATGGAGTGCTGATACCGACCCTGATGTATGGTAGTGAGGCATGGAACTGGCAGAGGAAGGATGAAAGTAAACTGAATGCTGTAGAAATGAGATCCCTGTGTGGCTAGCAGTCTACAAAGGAGTGTTAATACCAACTTTTATGTATGGCAGTGAGGCGTGTAGCTAGCAGAGGAAGCATGGTAGCTGAGTTAATGCTGTAGAAATGAGTTCACTTTGTAGCCAGCAGTCCACAATAGAGTGCTGATACCGACCCTGATGTATGGCAGTGAGGCGTAGAACTGGCAGAGGAAGGATGAAAGCAGACTGAATGCTGTAGAAATGAGATCCCTGTGTGGCTAGCAGTCCACAAAGGAATGATAATACCAACCCTGACGAATGGCAGTGAGGCATGGAACTGGCAGAGGAAGGATGAAAGCAGCCTGAATACTGTAGAAATGAGATCGCTGAGGCGTATGTGCGGTAAACCCATGTATGAGCAAGTTAAAAATGTGAATATCAGGAAAGAGTGCAAAGCTGATGTAAGCGTAATGAATAGGAATAAGAAAGGGACGCTTAGATGGTTTAAGCATGTAAAGCGGATAGAACAAAGGAGTGTTAAATGTTATATGACGCGAAAGTAAATAGAAGAATATATATGCATGTACATGAAGCAAGGAGTGTGTGTCAAGACAGAGTTGTATGGCAGTCTATCCTATCTGCCTATCCTTGCGGCGAAACGGCGTGATGGTAAGTTAGTTTAATTAGAAATAAACATGCTAAATTTAGTCGATGTGAACTGTATTTTTTTCATTGGCGATGTGAAGTCGGGTTCGCGGACGATTCTAAATTATCGACACTGTCGATAAAATTTATATCGATGGTTCTTATAACGATTCGGGTAATGGTGGGTGCCCACAACTGTTTCAAGATTAGTGTTTCAATTATTTTATATGAGATATTCAGAGCTCATTGTGGATCGGTTAAAAATCGGTTTAAATTTTATTTTTATATATTTTTTTATATTTATTGAATTCCTGATTTCTTTTCAGTTAACTACGTCAGGTTTGAAGCCGCGAATCCAGCATCAAGGAGCCTACCGCTCGCTCTACTGTGGAAGTTAGGGAAACTCTCAAAATGTATCAAAATCATTAAAAAAACGTCTTTCAAATGGTGAATTACATTTTTTTTTTTTTTACACGAAGCACTCACTTTGTGGTAAGACATAATTAAATTTTAAATAAAAGTAACTTTGTTTTGACACCACTTTATAAGATACATATACCAACCGGTTTCGGCTCTACCTAAGCTTTCTTCAGGGTTGAACAAATATGTATCCTTCTTCAGGGTTGAACAATACATATTTGTTCAACCCTGAAGAAGGTTCAGGTAGAGCCGAAACCGGTTGGTATATGTATCTGATAAAGTGGTGTCAAAACTTAGTAAGTGTTATTTAAAATTCAATTTTTTTATGTTGAAATGTGTTTTTTTTCTTAGATTTTTTTTACCCTTAGCAGTATTCCCCCGCGTCTGGGTACAAAAAATGATAATCCGAATTAATTTCAGCGCTTCTATTCCTCTTTCCTCCCCTTCTAATCCCCCCTTTGTTCCTTTCTACTCCGCCATTCACCACGGGACAAACGCAGCCTTCCTTCACTGCAGGCCCTGAACAGACCGTGCGCCGCCGGGTATTATTTGCTTGAAATTCACTAGTTCAAAGTCGGCGGCACTACGGCATCAGCATTCGGGGTATGTTGTGAGGCTTGAGGAAGTGGTGAGGGGAAGGAGATGGGGAAGTGGAAGGTCGGAAAATTTGTGGTTATTCAGATCCGATCACTGAATACAGTTAAAGCTGTTTCAAGCAAAGTTTTGATTCTGAATGGTGGTATTCCGCCAGGGCGATGCTGACAGTATCTACCTCTCTGAAAATAATACAAATGAATGCAGCATGCGCCGGGATTTGAACCCGCGACTTGAGGACACAGAGCCGAGGATTTTAACTGCTCGGTAACGGAGACTGTCCGCTTACGAATCACTATTCAAAAAATTCAATTTAAAATTTTAATTTTATAAAAATAAAAAAAATTCCACAGCCGGGAGTCGAACCCCGATCAATTGATTAGAGAGCGACTATGATGATTATTACACCACCGACAATTTGTAAAAAGACATAAGATTTATTGTTTGCACTGAAAATAAGAACCATGTATTTTTAATGTAACGTACTCACATCATATCCGAAATTAAAATTAAAAATAATATCCTTTTTTTATATATTTTTTTATATGAATACCGCACAAGAGTCTCAACTGCTCTCAACCGTCTAGAGCCAGTGAGACCATGGCATCCCTAAATAGGGTATGTTGTGAGGCTGAAAGTACTGGGGAGGGGAAGGAGATTGCGAAGAGGAAGGTTGGGAAGTACCTGGCTATTCAGATCTGGTCACCAAACACGGCTAAAGCCATTTAAAGCAACGTTTCAATTCTGAATGGTGGTCTTTCACCAGGGCGATACTTAGAGTATCTACCACTCTGGAACGTGCCGCAAATATACTTTTTATTATTTCTATATGAATTAAATGTGTTATGACACATATTAACTAAATAAAAGTTATTGGCGCACGCCGGGTTTGAACCCGCGACCTTTGGATTCGTAGTCGAGCGTCTTACCACTCGACTATTGAGGCCGTCAATATTTAAAAAAAAAATGTCACAGCCGGGAATTGAACTCCGATCAATAGATCAGTAAGAACGCATACATTCATTATGTGTACTGAAAATAAGAAATATTATTTTTTTCATATTAGAATGTAACTTACTCACATCACGTCAGAAATTGTACTGGTTTTATTTTTTTAGACGGGAATTTTTGTAATCTTGTGCCCCGTTTGGGAGCCGCCCGTGCGATTTGGGCCCCCCGGGGCTCGCCGGACGGCGGAGCCCCGTGCGCCCCTGCCTGCCCGGCGCGGGGACGTGTCACGAATCAGACGGGAAGGATTAAGCGCGTTGATAATGACGATGGACGAACGCTGGACGGACGTGACGCAGGTATCTTACGACGTGCGGCGCCATTTTATTTGTTTGCTTGTACATTGTACAGTGGACCGATTCTTAATTACTGTCCCTGGTTAGCTTCCTGCTGATTCATCGCATTAAAAAAACCAGTGGCTGAGTGGTCTGAAGCGTCGGGTTCGCCCGTAAGCATCACTGTTTCAATCCATTGCAATTCTAATTTAAAAAAAAAAAATTCTTCTACCTATTACCGCACAAGAGTCCTAACTGCCTAGAGCCAGTGAGACTATGGCATCCTTGTTGGGGTATGTTGTAAGGCTAAAAGTGGTGAAGAGGGGAAGAAGATGGGAAGAGGATGGTTGGTTTTCTCACTGCCCCTAGACGGTTGGGATCATTTAAAACTTATGTGCGGATTCAATATATATATTTTTTTTAAAGTTGCTTTAAATGGCTTTAGCCGTTTTTTGTGACCACATTTAAATTGCCAGGTAACTTCCGACCATCTTCTTCCCCATCTTCTTCCCATCTGCACTACTTTCTGCCTCACAACATACTATACGGTTTATTTATTTTCGGTTTTTGTAGTGAATACCGCACAAGAGTCCCAACTGCTCCCAACCGTCTAGAGCCACTGAGACTGTGTCATCCCTAATTGGGGTATGTTGTGAGGCTGAAAGTAGTGGGGAGGGGAAGGATATGTGGAAGAGGAAATTTAAGAAGTACCTGGCTATTCAGATCTGGTCACCAAACACGGCTGAAGCCATTTCATGCAACGTTTCGATTCTGAATGGTGGTTTTTCCCCAGGACGACACTAAAAGTACCACTCTGGAACGTGGTATTATTACTTTATATTATTTTATATGAATTAAATGTGTTATGACCTTGAAATAAGAATATATGGAGGGAGAGGTAATTATTTTTACCCAACCTACATAAACTTGCGAAAAATCACTTTCTCCGGGCTTTTACGGCGTACACCATGAGAGAAAAAGAGACAACAAATTTCTTGGCCCGCTTCTATATACTGTCATAATGATCTTAAGGTGCTGGTTCCTTGAAGTAACACTGGCGGGACTCCGCCCACATTTTTATTATGCCACTAAACTCGACACAACTAAACGGTTTTTTTAGGTTATATGCTATATTTTTGTTGATAAAAATACTGTGAAAAAGTGGCTATACGAATACACAAAAACATTATGTCGATATGTGATATGAATGGATGTATAATTACCGTAGCCTTAATTTTAGCCACGCCCAACTGCGCCGAGTCATGTTAAAATCATCAAAAACAAGTTCAAAACTGACTTCATTGCCTTGGATAGATACTACTCTATGTACTCTAAGGTTATGACACATATTAATTAAATATATATACTTAAACCCGCGACCTCTGGATTCGTAGTCGAGCGTCTTACCACTCGACCACGGAGGCCGTCTATTCAAAGGCACATCCAAACCTTTCCCTTCCCCATGTTCTTCCCCTCCGCACTCCCTCCAGCATTTTATCATAGGCTAATTAAAAGCAGTTGGCTTATCGGAGAGTTTAGCATCAAAATACATAAATACGCGTATTCATACTACGGCAGCGACGCGAGGTCCGAAATCAGAAAGTTACCAAACCTGTTTGTTCAATACTAGTCTCTGAAGTAATCACCGCGGGACGGGAAACATTCATTCATAAATTTAAACAGCATTGCCTGGCGAACTCCGCTTTTGAAGATGAGATTTTTTTATTTTATTATTTTGTGACAGCTGTTTCGGTCGAGCCCATTATCAAATTGAGTAAGAGTACACATGGAGAGGCACCTTTGCGAAACAGTGTAGTCAGTATTGTTGACTTTATACTGACTCGGATATAAAGAGACAAATATATGTTAAAGGAGGTTGGATAGCCTATTAGTTACCGCCCTAATGGAATTCGGACATTTTTAATAAACATTAAGCAAAACAATATCAATACGCCATTAAAATGATTTATAAAGTCAAAATATCACACAAACACTAATAACAGAAGGTTTGCCTAAATAATGATGGAAGATTTTTGTTCATTTTATGTCTTTATGTCATTAAATATGTGAAAATTCTAAAGTTGGGTGAAAAATATTAAAAACTGTTGAAATACCTCTGAAAAGTGATGTTTTATAATCTTTGTTTGGTCTTATTTGAACATTCACGCATAGCACATATCACCGTCATGTTTGATTTGTTTGTACAACCACTGCAAGTATTAAACACAAATATAGGAAACAAAAAAATCCGTTGACGTAAGTTATGCGACTCGATGATGTGAAGTCAGCGCGGAATGAGAATATTCTTACACACTTAGAAGTGTTGCAATATTATGTGAAGACTTTTGTTGTCTCTTTCTCTCTCATGGTGTACGACGTAAAAACCCGGAGAAAGTGATTGATCGTGAATTTGTATGGGTTGGGTAAAAACGTTTAGCTCTCTCTCTATCCAAGTGCAAGACTAATTGAACCACAAGCTAAAACAACAAGCGCAGTGTCGGTATGCACTCTTTGCTTCATCCGCGTGCATACATTCTCTTCTGTTTTTCTGACTCTTTGAATGGCTTTATATAATAATAATCTGAAAACCGTTTGCAGGCAGTGTGACTTTGGCATCCTCAATTGGGGCATGTTGTGAGGCTGATGGTAAAGGGAAAGGGAATGAGACGGGGAAGGGGAAGGATGGAAAGTACCTGGCTTTTTAGATCTGGTCACCAAACACGGCTAAAGCCATTTAAAGCAAAATTTCAATTGTAACCAATGGTTTTTCACTAGGGCGATACTGAGAGTATCTACCGCTCTGGTACGTGCCGCAAAAATACTAAATACTTTCTTGTATGATTGATTTCTATAGTATTGATACGCTAAGCCGTCTTCTGTACATAATTAAAAAAAATACAAATTCTAATTGACGCTCATACGTCAAAAAGTCTGAAAATTTTATTCCGATCACGCTACTTTACGATTCACTCACTATGTCCCTTTTGACGTGTGGGTAAAGACTAAACTGTTAATTAGCGAAATTTATTTGGACACGCCGGGTTCGAACCCGCGACCTCTGGATCCGTAGTCGAGCTTCTTACCACTCGACCAGAGAGGCAGTCCAAGATAGAAATGCGGAAGTGGAAGGTTAAGAAGTACCTGGCTATACAGATCCGGTCACCAAACACGGCTAAAGCCATTTCAATCAAAGTTTCTTTCACCAGGGCGATACCTAGAGTATCTACAAAAAAAATGCCAATACACTATGAATATTTTTAGTTCAAATTTTGTGCGTGCGCAGGAATTTGAACCTGCGACCTCTTGATTCGAAGTCGAGGAACTTAACCGCTCGACTGCGGAGGCCGCCTGAGTTAAAGCAATGAGACAACGACCTGAAAAGTAACGTTAAAATACTTGTATTTAAACTTTAACCTTTGTGCAGAATGTATATTTTAAAATATGTAAATAACGCTCCATCGCTTCTGCTGCCGCCTTTTGCTGCGTAGAACAGATCTCGAGGAGGCTAGAGTAGCTAGCAACGTGTACAATGCACGGTAGGTAGTGCGCAAGGCGTTAGTGCCCGGTCCATCGGTTCGCTCCCCAACCAGCTAATGGCTGCTAAAGTGTTTTGAGATGATAACTGGGAGATCAGGAAGACACTCAATCAAATTTAATACAAAATAAAACGTAATCCATAAACCTCAAGGTATTAAGCGCCCCTGTGGTGATATTTCACAAAACTATCCCAATATAAATTAGCCAAGTATTATGAGTGCAATTTTGAAGAATTCAATATAAGTTTGGAATTTTTCAAATTGAGCGTAGACGACTTTTATTTAGTGGAGAGTGATTCAATTTAAGTTTGGAATTATTCAAATTAAGCGTAGATGACTTCCATATACGTGTGGAAGATTTCAGTTTAAGTTTAAAATTATTCAAATTAAGTTTGGAATTATTCAAATTAAGCGTAGACGACGTGTGGAAGTGTGAAAGAATTTACCGCATGGATTTTTTGATCCTTCCAAGAAACATATATTTGTCTAGAAATGTATTTAGAATCAGGTAAATAATTAAAAATAATTGTTTTTAAAGAATTGATAAGTATTTATTATGAATGTTTTGTTTCATATTTGGCACTACATGCGATATGGCGAATGAATACAATATTTCCAAATTTGTCACACTATTCATTAAAGGTATATCAACCACACAAAGAAGTAGAATTTAATATATATATGTATATATTATTACTTCTATTTTTTTTTCTTTTCTTTTACAATATTTTTGAACATGTTATTTATTAAATATTATTAGTTATTTTTGTATCTGCTATTCAATGCTCTTTTTTATTTTTACACAATTTTTTACACTAATGAGGTTATTGTTTAAAAAAAAATGTGAACATTTATGTAAAAGCCTATAACGGGCGAAAATAAATAAATAAAATATTCCAAAATAATTCACACACTGAACAAACACGCTCGTTCACGAAACGATAACTTACTAACGCGACTGTAGTTACTAAAAAGCTCGTAACTGGCAGCACTGTTCGATTTATGACAATGCAGAGCTCACAGTAAAGAATTAGATCAAAATAAAATACTTATATGGCCCACATAGCTCTTTATGATGATAACATTCTCATATTCCAAATTTGGAACAGTATTCGGTAAAGGGTTAAGTTTGGAATCATTCAAATTAAGCCCAATTGACTTTCATTTAAGTGTAAGAGAATTTAATTTAAGTTTAAAATCATTCAAATTAAGTTTAGAATCGTTCAGATTAAGCACAAAATACTTTTTTAAGTGTGGGAGAATTCAATTTAAGTTTGGGATCATTCAAATTAAACACAAATTAATTCCATTTAAGTGTGGGAGAGTTCAATTTAAGTTGGGAATCATTCGAATTAAGTTTTGAATCATTCAAATAAAACACAAATGTCTTCCATTTGAGTGTGGGAGAATTAAATTTAAGTTTGGAATCATTCAAATTAAGTTTAGATTCATTCAAATGAAACACAAATGTTTTTCATTTGAGTGTGGGAGAATTCAATTTGAGTTTGGAATCATTCAAATTAAGCACAAACGACTTCCTTTTATGTGTGGGAGAATTTATAGTTTTGTTGAAACTTCGTGCGGCGTGCAACGTATGAGTTAGAAAAGTGCTAAAAAGTATTAACCAATACTTGAACATTGATGGAAAGGCACGGATATATTATTATAGTCACAGATTATTTTATACAATTTATTTTAGCCTTTCGACTGCAAAATTTTTTTTTTATAGTTAGTGTAGAGGTCACGAGTTCAAATCCTGGCATTCACAAATAAATTTTATTTGATTAATTTATATTATTTCACATTTAATTCATATAATAAAATAATATAGTATACTTGCGGCACGTTCCAAAGTGGTAGATACTCTAAGTATCGCCCTGGTGAAAGACCACCATCCAGAATCGAAGCGTTGCTTGAAATGGCTTTAGCCGTGTTCGGTGACCAGATCTGAATAGCCAGGTACTTCTCCCACTTCCTTTTCCCCATATCCTTCCCCTCCTTACTACTTTCAGCCTCACAACATACCCCAATTGGGGATGTCCGCAATGATACCAACTCTGACGTGTGGCTGTGAGACATGAAACTCTAAAAAAAAAATTGGAGCAGACTGAATGCTGTAGGAATGAAATCCCTGTGTGTCTAGCAGTCCACAGTGGAGTGCTGAAACCAACCCTGATGTAAGGCAGTGAATCATGTAACTGGCAGAAAAACGTTGAAAATTGACTGAAAGCGGTACAAAAGAGATCTCTGAGACGTATGTGAGGTAAAAAGAAGTAAGACGGTGTACACGGTGGAGATCCATAAATTTTCACCTTCAGCCTCACAACATACCCTTAATTGGGGATGCCATAGTTGCATTGGTTCTAGACGGTTGGGAGCAGTTTCGGCGTGATGCAAATGATGCGCTGTAAGAATGCAAAGGATGCACTGTAAGAAATATTTTTATGAATTACTTAATTTCATTCAGGTCTGGGTGTTTGAATTTTTATTTTCAGGCCTAACGACTTTAAAATAAGGTTTACAGCTGACTCAAATAATTCACACTAAGCAACAGCTTCATTAAAATTTAACGTAGGAATATTCAAATGCGCCGGTCGGTTTCCAGTCACGGTGTACCCTTAATCTTTGTTCGACTGAATTCACAAACATAAAGCGAAGGAAATGGTCCGTGCCGGAGAGTATTTAAACTAGCGGTTCCGCGGAATAGCGGCCTAAGTCGATAATAATTCCATAAAATTTTGTTCATCACGCTTCGGGAGCATTGTTGAAAAATATTTGGACTTGACCCTTTACTGGCTTACATGGGGCATGTTAGATTTCAAAGCTGTAATGTGTTAGGTTCTTACCTTCATGTTTTTCATCCAGTTTCTACCTTATCCAACCATTTCGCAAAATATTCGATATCCGTATTCAACAACACCGTGTTCGAAACAATAGACGATCAAACGTTTTCAAATTTGTTGTGTTGATCTCCAAATAATATAAAATTAAGTGTGGTGTTTTGTTGTGATTCGTTTCGTTTGAAATACAAATGTGTGAGAAGAATCAAGTCAACTTCAACTACATCGGTGAGTGAATGGATTCCCGTTTTCCCTTCATTCCAATAATCTTTCCACATCCATAATTAGACACTTCCATCAATTAGTTTAGTTTTTATCGTTTTACAGTCCACTATTTTCCAAATTCATCTGAAGCTGAAAACAAATTCGATGTTTTACTGTCCAGAAAAGACCCTGACTAACCTTTAATCCATCATGACTCAATATTCGTTAAATATTCGCACAGAACCCTGCAATATAACGATTTGACGGTCTCTATAGTTGAGTGGTAAGACGCTCGACTACGAATCCAAAGGTCGTGAGTTCAAACTCGGCGTGCGCCAATAACTTTTATTTAATTAATATGTCTCATAACACATTTCATTCGTACAAAAATAACGAAAAGTATATTTGCGGTAAGTTTCAGAGTGGTAGATACTCTAAGTATCGCCCTGGTGAAAGACTACAATTCAGAATCGAAACGTTGCTTGAAATGGCTTTAGCCGTGTTTGGTAACCAGATCTGAATAGTCAGGTACTTCCTAACCTTCCTCTTCCCAATCTCCTTCCCCTCGCCAGTACCTTCAGCCTCACAACATACCTTATTTGGGGATGCCATCGTCTTACTGGCTCTAGACGGTTGAAAGCAGTTGAGACTAATAAAAAAGTCATCTTATTAAAAAAACACCACATTTATTTTATATTATTTGGAGATAAAACCAAAAAACCGACGCATAAGCTAAAACGAACGAGCCACCCAATGACGTTACATATATAGACACGTTATAGCCTTAGAATATTAACACAAAATGTGGCAAGCAAAACACACACGTTACCAGTAAATTCACCATTCAAATATCGGTCATGTATAACAAAGATAGACATTCATAGAATATATGTGTATGAACGAAACAGATCCGAAGTTCGGACCGCGTTTCATACTTGCTTGAAACGGATATTATATGCATATATATATATATATATATATATATATATATATATATATATATATATATATATATATAATATATATGTATGTCGTGCTAATATATATATATATATTAGCACGACGCAGTTAAGGGAACAATCTGACAAACGAAATAATGCGGCTGACGGCTGATATTAAAAATGCATTTAAGCAGGTGGGGTTAGCCAGAAAAAATCACCAATCACCATTGCAAGTATTGTCCACTTCCCGACAGCTTCGGCAAAGCTGCGCAGTAAACGAAAGGCTATCCGCGTTCTTTAATTTTGTTGAGCCCTACGTTCGTAGACTCTTGGGTCGAAACTGACCCATTTTTACCTTAAAAAATTGGAAGGTACTTCAAAACAGATCAAAATTCATTTGCTCACTAAAACTAGGACTAATATGTAATTAGTTGCTAATTTAACTTTGTATACGACCTTTCTCTTCCCTATCTCATTCCCCTCTCCCTAAAAATAGCAAAATCGCATTTATATAGCGCAAATTTGTGACATTTAACCTCAAGTA
Organism: Drusus annulatus; assembly: GCA_022651775.1. Classification (NCBI taxonomy): domain Eukaryota; kingdom Metazoa; phylum Arthropoda; class Insecta; order Trichoptera; family Limnephilidae; genus Drusus; species Drusus annulatus. Next base: position 172,415 of record JAGWCC010000616.1, read on the forward strand.
CGCTGTGCTACGATTAATTTAAAGTTACAAATAATTAGGTAATTGCTAAAATATTAATCCTGTAAAAATCATACAAAATAATGTAAGATTTAGGTAAAAAATAAACAAAAAACAGATATGTATTTAAGCGTCATAATTTAACCAGGTAGGGATGACGTAGTGCTACTGGCTCCCGGCAGTTGGAATTCTTGTCCGGTATCACATAAAAATAAAAATTTAAAAGAAATTTCGACTTCATAAATATATTTTTGTTTTGGTAACCCTCCCTATGATCCTGGTTCGTTGATGTACAAGTATGTCTCCAGTCAAAATACGTACGTACAATTCAAAGAGCTTCATAAATTAAATACTGCTAAAAAATTCTATAAGTATAATTTACAATCTTAATAAAATACATCTAAGCCAAAAAATCGTTTTAAAAAACTTATTACAGTTACTACGTTTGTTAGTATTACGGTCGCCAATTCAACACACAGAGTGGAGTATTCATACAATTTATTTTTTGTTCGATCAGGAGTACCACAGGTCTCCAATTTAGGACCACTTTTATTATTTTTATTTTCACAATCGATTTTTCAAAAGCTATTTTCGATTCTTGGTCTCTTGTTTTTCTTATGACCTAAAAATATTCACTTACAAACTCTTTAAAAGACTGAAATCGACTCCAGTCAAACGGCTAGCATTGTTGACGGGAGTGAAAAGAATCAGATTGAGTTCAATATATCTGAATGTTTAGTTTTGTCATTCACTGAGGCGTGTTACTCTCGGTGCTAGCGGTAGACAATGGAAGACCTACGTTAGAAACGTATCTCCACTGTATTGGTCACTTATCCAACGAACAGAATGCTCCTTGGGTATAGGGGCGCTTTCACTTCGCGGATGATGAATGAAACATTATTTTCGATTTAATACAGGAAATAATTTATAATACTTTAATTAACCAAACAACATGGTCGTAAATTAACAGAGTTACTGCGGTGGGATGAAATAATCTATTTTGCCAATAAGCACTTTCTTGTTATTTTTCGCCAAATAAGTAGGATATTTCACAAATTACTTCTTTAAAATTACACTAAAATTACCGTTGTTGTGTATAGGTTAAGTGAATAAACTCTAAATAATTTTAAAGTGACTAGTTTCGACATAATTTCGATTTTAAAGAAAATATTTTTATCTTTAAATATCAGTGTTTTAAATGCAGTGCCATAGCCCAGAATGGTCACTTGCTTTGACCCTTGTCCAGATGTGTCCCTTCGACCGCCGGCCCGGGAACCAGCAGGGGAGGCGGAGGAGTGCCGATCTAGACCGACTGTTCCCGAACGCGAGCGAACCAGGCATCCAACAAATCACCCAAGTGACACCCTTACGACAGCCATATGACATTTGCCCACGTTGGTCTAAATCTGTTGGGGCGGCCGCATTCCATCTCACATAAACATTACAATTTAACAAAATCTGTACAGCGCCCTTGAGGTGATTTTTCACAAAAACGGCGCTATAAAAATCATCCAAATATTATTATTATTATTATGGTCTAACTTCTAGCTAAATACCATAGACCAACACTACAGTCTATGGGAGAACACAATTTGGATAACAATATCAAAGTAAAATACTTGGAAATGAGTTATTTGATATTAAAACAATAATGGTGTGCATTTAAAATATAAGATTAATTGTCTAGTATGGTTTTGAACGAGCGACTAGCTAAAATGCCATGTTTTAATCTAACTCGACGGATTCCATAGTCGAGTGGTAAGACGCTCGAATACGAATGCAGAGGTCGCGGGTTCAAACCCGGAGCGCAAATAACTTTAATTTAATAACATGTATTATAAAACATTTAATTCACATACAAATAATATATAAAGTATATTTGCGGCACGTTTCAGAGTGGTAGATACTTCGAGTATCGCCCTGGTGAAATACCACTATTCAGGATTGAAACGTTGTTTGATTTAAATGGCTTTAGCCGTTTGCGACCAGATCTGAATAGCTAGGCACTTCCCAACGTTCCTCTTCCCCATCTCCTTTCCCTTATTTCTACATTCAGGCTCACAACATACCCCAATTGGGGATGCCATAGTCCCACTGGCTCTAGACGGTCGAGAGCAGTTGGGACTCATGTGCGGTATTCACTATAAAAAAATAAATCTAATCAAACCAACTAAAACGAATGTACCCACTTCTTACGTTGGTGGCGACAAGGTTTAAATTGCCACTCGCCAGCCGCCTGTTACGAGATATTCAAAATAAGCAGCGCCAAATAGCGTATTCCACTGTTTTATTTGAAGATCAGAAAAAAGGTCCGTAAGTAGAAGATTTTACACGTTTAACAGTTCTGGGAGTTGATTTTTTCTAGCCTGTAAAAGGACTTATAAAATAAATTCACGATTAAAACAAAGATCCAATATGTTTTCTAACCTTGGATTAAGAATATTTAGGGGAAGAGAGCTAAATATTTTACCCAGCCTATACAAACTTATGATAAATCACTTTCTCCGGGTTTTTACGTCGTATACCATGAGAGAGAAAGAGGTAAGAAAAGTCTTTATAGAATATTGCAGCACTTATAAGTATGCAGGGATGTTCTCTGTCCGCGCTAACTTCACATCATCGAGTCGCATAACTTACGTCAACGGATTTTGAGGCTATTTCCTATATTTGGGTTGATTTAAAAACTTGCAATGGTTATACAAATAAATCAAACATGATATTGATATGTGCTATGCGTGAATGTTTGAAGAGGACCAAACAAAGATTCTATTCTTCAAACTATTACTCTGAAACAAAGGAAATACATTGGAAATTTCGGGAACTGAGCCCACAACCTCCACACTTGTTGTCGACAATCTTAACGAACAACCAATTAATAAATTGTTGAATATTTATTTTTAAACCAAATAAAAAATGATGTAGAGTGATCGCAAAGTTAATAATTTCAAAAATGCAAAAAAACTTTCTTTATTTTGACATCTGATACGGCTACCCTTCCCATTGTCAAGGGCTGTTCTCTCGCGAGGGACGGGACAGTGAGAAGGGAAAAGGTTTTAAGAACTTCTAGCACACACTACTCTAGATTATGCCGCAAGGGTCCTTCACTCGGAGCATAAGGGCTCGCTTGACACCGTTCCTTGTCACACGGGAGAAAGAATAACATTTTTGTTTAAATAACGTATTTTTTTGGCTAGTTCAAATAGTGCTATTTCGTGAAATATTGCAGCGAATGCGATAAAACGCCTCACATGTATTATTTATGGTTTTAAAGTTTATTTTGTAGAACTCCATTTTAATTTTTAGGTTTTTTACTTTTATTTAAACAATAATTATTATTATTTTAATTTTTTAAAAAACAGTTTTTAGTTAAAAGCTCTGCGATGTAATTATTTTTACGCGTGACAGCTGTTTCGCCTTCTGAGGGCATTATCAAACTGTGGAGAAGCCACATACAGACGGACTATTTATATCATGTTTAATGTTATTATTATTTTTATTTTTTAACTACCAATGTCCCCATTAGGTTTTTCTGATAAATTGTAATTATTGTTGATGTCATTAACATGGGGAGTTTCCCCTACCTAAGGGTATACTATTGTTTGACAAAAGGTCATTAAGGAGGGGCATTGGTGTTTCCTAATTCGTTTTAAGAAACGGGGTTTTTATTTTTATTAATTTGGGGGATAATTATATCTGAATTATTTTTCTTAATTTTCGGTTTGAACACATCTAGTAGTGGTGAATGGATCATATTCTTTTGTTCATTTATTAACTTAAAGTTTGGATCATTTGAATTTTTATTTATTTCCAACTGCTCTAAAAGATTTAATTTTCGGCCTTTGTTTTCTAAATGCAGAGGAGTTATCTTGTTATTATTTTTAAGCGAATGATTTTCGTTTAAAAGATGTTTGGCAAATTGTGAAGCTATTTTATTTTGTTTTTAAATGCTCTTATATGTTCTTTATATCTTATCTTAAAGGACCGGCCGGTTTGTCCAATGTATACAGCATTGCATTCATCACAGTTAAGTTTATAAATGCCGCTATTTTTTAATTTCGGTGACTTACTTTTTGAGTTTTTAAGTGAAGATCCAATGTTATTTTTTTGTGCGGAAGGCAATATCCAAGCCACATTTTTTTAAGAACTTTAGCGATTTTTTGTAGATGTTGGTCCGACAAATTCCAAACATCCAAAATTATTATTTATTTATTTTTTATTTTTTTTTTTTATTTATTTATTTTTTTTTTTTTTTTTTTTTTTTTTTATTTTTTTTTTTTTTTTTTATTTTTTTTTTTTTTTATTTTTTTTTTTTTTTTTTTTTTTTGTTTATTTTTGTATTAGTCGTCGGGTAAATTAAGTGACCTTTTAGTCGGGTAAATTAAGTGACCCTCCTTAATGACCTTTTGTCAAACAATAGTATACCCTTAGGTAGGGAAACTCCCCATGTTAATGACATCAACAATAATTACAATTTATCAGAAAAACCTAATGGGGACATTGGTAGTTAAAAATAAAAATAATAATAACATTAAACATGATATAAATAGTCCGTCTGTATGTGGCTTCTCCACAGTTTGATAATGCCCTCAGAAGGCGAAACAGCTGTCACGCGTAAAAATAATTACATCGCAGAGCTTTTAACTAAAAACTGTTTTTTAAAAAACGCCTCACATGTTTTCAGCTTCAGATGAATTTAGAAAATAGTGAACTGTTAGCGATAAACTATACTATTTGATGGAAGTTTCTAATTATGGATTTGGAAAGATTATTGAAATGAAGGGAAAAAAGGAATCCATTCATTCACCGATGTAGTTGAAGCTTAAGTTCTTGATCTTCTTACACATTTGTATTTTGAACGAAACGAATCACAACAAAACACCACACTTAATTTTATATAATTTGGAGATCAAAACAACAACCGATGAACAAGCGAGATAACCAACGAGCAACACGTTTTTTTCAAAGATTATTGGAATGAAGTGAAAATGGAAAACCATTCACTCACCGATTTAGTTGATGGTGAAAGTTCTTGAATTCTTCTTGCACAATTGTATAGCAACGAACCGGATCACAAAAAAACACCACACTTAAATTATATCTTATTCATACATAAAAAAACATTTATCTTATTTTTGGGAGATCATACAACAAGAAGACGAAATAGCGAAAGAGAACGAGTAACACGTTTTTTTACATCAATTTTTTTTATTTTTATATCAAATTGTTTCGAACACGGTGTTGCTGGAGAGAAAGCAAAATATTTTTACTCAACCAATACAAGTTTGCAATAAATCACTTTCTGCGGGTTTTTGCTACGTATACCATGAGAGAGAAAGAGACAACAAAAATAATACACCGCTTTTATGTACTGTTAGGATGATCTTGGTCTCTCGCGTCTCCGGGGACTTTTCCCACATGTTTTCATATGCGACTAAACTCGACACAACTAAATGGTTTTTTAGGTTATATGCTATATTTTTATTGATAACAATACTTTGAAAAAGTGGTTATACGAATAAACAAAAACATTATGTCAACATGTGGTACTACTTTATGTACTCATATATTTCAAAGGTATTTTTAAATTTTTCGAAGTAAGGAACAGATAATGTCTGAAAAGTTTTTTCTTAGAGTAACAATATAGAGAGACCGTCCTAATTATGAGTCACATCTTTCATACTCGCAAAATATAGCGCTCTCTTTATGCTCGGTTTTATAGATATATGAGAAAAAGAGACAAACAATTGTTATTAGGAACTTATGATTTGGGGCGTGCTAAAAGCCGTGTAGCCATTTTTCAATATATTACTAGCTTTAGTTTACTTCTGTCAGTCGAATTGACAGACAAAAAGCTTAAAATATATAATTAACAAAGTGAATTTAGTGCAATATTAAAAAAAAAACGATATGGCTATATGTGCAGTTGTTGGTTGCTTCAACTGAAGTAACAAAGGACCAAAATAATCAATTTCCACAGGTATTTATCCAAGAATTCGTATTTTTTAGTTTAACCTCAAATACTTAACATGCTAACCAACAAAACAACTAGTTACCCTCATCAATATTTAGTCAATATTTGCATTATTTGCTTCGATTTAATAAACTTCCGTTTAAAATGAGTTTTAATGCATTTTTAATGTTTTACGTAGAGAGATATACTGGGATTCTCACGTAAATTTGTAAAATTGGGTATTGCTTGATTAGTCCAACATCTGAACGTATCCATGTCTCTTTCTTTCTCATGGTAGCAACGCAAAATTGTTCGCGAACAGATAAAGACGGAATAATGTTATCTTTACGGTTTCCTTCGCATCCTATTGGCTGGAAGCTTATACGCCATACCTCCTGTGGTCCAGCTTGGTCATAAACTTGCTACAATATTTCGCAAAGTTAGGTCTCTATGTTACTCTAAGGTTTGGACAGAAATTCTGTTGGGCTTGTACACATTTTGATTATGGATATGATTTTCTGAAAATATGAGTTTTGAGTTTGGCTCTGAACTCTATTGAGTGCGGTAAGTACTTACTCAATTATTGTGGAATTTATTCATTCAACCTGTTTTCACATTTGTTTTGCATACATCCCAGGGGGGTCTGACATCAATATTAATTTGATTAAAAATGTCCATATCACGTTATCAAACGCGGTACCAAATCACCCCGCGGATTCGTTTGTAATTTTAGGTTATTTAAACGTTTCTGTAATTTTATGAATACAATACTTTGAAAATCTTCCTCTTTCCCATCGCTTTCCCTTCCAACTTTATTAAATGAATTGGTGTAACAAGGCCTAAAATACTTCCCCATGTTGATCTGAACCTTAGAGTATATAAAATGGTATCTACCTAAGGTAGTGTAGTCAGTTTTTGATGATTTTTACCTGACTCGGCAGACCTGGGCGTGGCTAATACTAAGGCTAGGCTATTTATACATCCGTTCATATCGCATATCGACAAAATGTTTTTGTTTATTCGTAAAACCACTTTTTCACAGTATGTCATCAACAAAAATATTGTAATATTTAGTGGCATTGTAAAAAATGTGGACAGAGTCCCGCGGCGACCCAGGAGCCCAAGATCATCGTAACAGTACATAGAAGTGGTGTATTATATTTGCTGTCTATTTCTCTCTCATGGTGTTCGACGTAAAATACCGAAGAAAGTGATTTATCGCAAGTTTGTATAGGTTGGGTAAAAATAATTAACTCTCCATACATTGTTACTCCAAGATTTGAACAATACAGTGCCACTGTGGCGTGGTCCAGCTGCTGAGAGCTCCTTTGCAATCTTTCTTTTAGATGCATGCTTAGTTTAGGAGAAAAAATGGGTAGGTTACGACGTAGCCATCAGCGGTTTGCCTAAATACCAGTGGCGTGCGTTGCTCTTTTGCCAATGGAAAGTGAAAAAAAAATATTGCGCTTAAATACTAAATAGTATTAAGTCGAGCATATTGCGAAGTCTCCATGGTCGAGTGGTAAGACGCTCGACTACGAATCCAAAGGTCGCGGGTTCAAACCCGGCGTGCGCCAATTAATTTTGTTTGATTAATATGTTTCGTAACACATTTAATTAATGTAAGAATATATAGTGTATATTTGCGGCACGTTCCAGAGTGGTAGATACTTTAAGTATCGCCATGGTGAAAGACCACCGTTCAGAATCGAAATGTTGCTTGAAATGCCTTTAGCCATCTTTGGTGACTAGATCTGAATAGCCAGGTACTTCACAACCTTCCTCTTCCCCATCTCCTTCCTTTCCCCACTACCTTCAGCCTCACAACACACCCCGATTGGGGATGCCATAGTCTCACTGGCTCTAGACAGTTGGGAGCATTTGGGACTCTTGTGCAGTATAAACTGTTGTAATAAAGTTATAATTGCTGTTCCTCAATCATCACTATACTAATTATGGGTATGATTCTCCAATGTCCAGAATGTCAAGACTTGTTAACTCAAGCTATGGAATTGAAATTTTTGGTAGCAGTCTAAATGATTTTTGTCATTCTTTACGACTCTACCAAAACTAGGACTAGACCACGGCTTGAATGTTCTCTCTTTTGTTTATTTTGCCCTATTTTTGTCATTGCTACATTTATTATTATGTATGTGCTATTTTTTCTCTGTTGCTCTTTTTTCCATTTCGTGTTTTATACATGTTTTTTGTACATGGACTTTAGTCCGTTAATTTATAAATAAATAAACTATTAAAAAAGCACTTTAATTTGTAGCAATTTTTCAACTAGTTCAGCCTGCGAGTACCGCACGCCACTGTGGGAATAGGGTTAATCCCCAGATTAGGAATAGAACCCAGGCTTTGTTTGAAGCAAGTAGGGCGATAGAGGATTTACCAATTACTCCACGGTTCAAGTACTACTACAATATGTAAGTACGTACTGTAATAAACCTAAAACTTTTTAAGGCTGGGCTCGAACAAACAGTGAATAAGTCGATACTGAAATAATGAAGCCACTCGGAATTGAATCGCTTCTCGATGACTTTGGTGGGGTTTAGTGACCAGATCTGAATAGTCGGGTATTTCTCCTTCCCCTCCCTCATTCCTGACATCAATTGAGATCTTGAAGTAAGAATATACATGGAGAGAGAGCTAAATATCTTTACCCAACCTATGCAAATATGCGATAAATCACTTTCTCCGGGTTTTTACGTCGTATACCATGAGAGAGAAAGAGATAAATCGTCACATAATATTGTAACACTTCTAAGAATATAAGGTTCTCCGTCCGCGCTAATTTCACATTGTTGAGTCGCATAACTTACGTCAACTGTTTTGAGGTTATTTCGTGTATTTGTGTTGATTAAAATACTTGCAGTGGTTATACAAATAAATCAAACATGATGGTGATATGTGCTATGCGTGAACGTGACGACGTCAAATGTGACGACGTCAAATTAACGTACGACGTAAATTTGACGTCTTCAAATGTGACGGCGTCAAATTTTACAATTTCAAACGGACAAAGTCAAATATCTCGACGTCAAATGTGACGACGTCAAATGTGATGATGTCAAACGAGACCATGTCAAATGTGACGACGTCGAATGTGACGATGTCAAATATGACTATGTCAAACGATACGATGTCAAATGTGATGACGTCAAATGTGACGACGTCAAATGTGGCGATGTTAAATGTGACGATGTCAAACGAGACACTATCAAATGTGACGACGTCAAATGTGACAACGTCAAATGTGATGACGTCAAATGTGACGACGAAATTTTAATTTAATTTTGTACCCTGGTGATGCTTGGGTTAAGCGAAACCGGTCTTATGCAAAGTTTTTTTTCATTTCTTTAAAAAGCACTTATTTGCGTACGACGGGCCTCAAACCTGCGACCTCTGTAACTTAGTCGAGTGTCTTTACCACTCGGCTACGCAGGTCAAGTTTATTATATTCGTACATCGATGGGTATTTGGCGAATGTGATTTAGAAATTAATTAATTAAAACATGAAAATCAACGAAAAATACAGTTAAAATGTTTAGTTGTATCTTTCGTACCTTAATTAACCGTTAATTTCAAAATCGTGGTTTGAATTTAACGCCTCATTTTTCATCAACGGAAGTTTTGTTTATTGATACGGTTTATAAAAAAATCATCACTTTTAATTAGGTTCACGAAATACTAATTTTGTTTTTAAATGGCCAAACGATTTATGTGTTTTTAAATTGGTTTTATTCGGTTTTGATTAGGCCCCAAGTGTGATCCTTGGGGAGCCCATGCGAGACGATATTTTGATTTTTAATGATATTAGGTGGCCGATGGCAGAGTGGTTGATGCGCTTGACTTGCGCTAGTGCGGCCCGAATTGAATTCTTTATTTAGATTATGAAGCAAGCGGAAGAAAACTCCGTACGCTCAGACGCCATCGACATAATCGAAAAAGTATTGTGAATACCGTTCAAGAGATCCAATTATTTGGAGCCAGTGAGACTATGGCGTACACGATTCGGGCTCGATAGGAAAGAGAAAGGTCAGAAAGTACTTGTTTGTTCAGATCTAGTTGCTAATCATAAACAAGACTGATGCCATTTCAAAAAAAGCAACGTTTCAGTTTTGAGTGTTGGTCTATCACCAGGGTGATACTGAAAATTGATAAATCTACCTGGAGCATACCATAAATATACTATTTTATATATTATATGCAAAACGCATATATTATGAAACATATATATTTTTTAACATTCACTCAACACAGGATATCTTGAGGAAAATAATTTCCCTCAAGGCCTATGTCATCTTTGGGGATGCTGTGTGGAGGGTCTTCTTGAGGAAAAGATGGAGTGAACCTGGGTCTTGAAGAAGGCCATGTTGAAGGAGGGAGGAAACACAGAGGCCGGCAAATCGTTCCATAGCCGAGGTGTTGAACATAAGAACGAGTCGTAAAAGCGACCCGTTCTTGCGTATTAAATGTCGACCGTGTACAAATGTTAAGCGCGCGTTTGAGTTTCCCGACCATGCACCGGTGCCGAAGGGATCAATGACGCAAGTTCCTCGGAGCATCTTCCATTGAAATACCGGTAGAACAAGTACAGCATTCCCACCTGACGTCTGTGCTCCAAAGTTTGCAATCCGTTTGTTAAGATAGGAGAATCTATCAAACGGACCGCCCGTTTCTGCGAGGGTTTTTTTATATATTTATTTATAAAATGCGTTCGCCGGGTTACGAACCTGTGATCTATTAGGTTATGTTTTGAGGCTTAAGAGAGTTGGGATGGGAAGGAGATGCAGAAGAGGAAGGTTGATATTGAAGAGGTCTGGTTATTCAAATGAAGTAACCAAACACGGCTAAAGCCATTGCAGGCAGCGTTTCGATTTTGAATGGTTGTCTTTCACCGCTGTGAAATGAAAAAAAATATATAACATCACTATAAATTTAAATTGTACACCTCTAGTTTCTGAACACCGTGTTGTAAACAGATACACGATAGACACAGCGGAGTGTTGATCGGGCGTGAATAAAATAATTGAACATGAATAAGTGTGAGAAAGGGTCTCATGTCTCCGCCCACCCTCGGTTCGAAGTGATATGAAACAATCGATTAATATTTATATGGGGGAGTGGTCGATGTATTTTCACACCAATTGGTAATATGATTTATGGAAATAATTTTTAAAATAATATATTTCATCTGAGAAGAGGATTTATACATACGAGGCCTGTTCAAAAGAAAAGGTGAATTTTGAATTTTCGCGGGCTGTGTACATTTGATTATCGATTTTATTTGGTTATGTTGGTACACATATGTTTATCATATGTTAGCATTATCAGCCGTTCTGGATAAGTGGTTTGTTTTTGACAACTGGAAAGGTTACTCACGTTTTTGTGTGTTCTTCGATTTTTTACTTTAAAAAAAATGTATCAAAGAATATGTATTAAATTTTGCGTTAAAAATGGAATAAAGTGCTCCAACGCACTTAAAATGTTGACTGTGGCATTCGGCGAGTCTACTTTGTCTCAAAAAAGTGTTTATAAGTGGTACAAGCGCTTTACAGAAGGCCGAGAAGATGTTAATGACGATGAGCGTCCTGGAGTTGTGGAAAAAACAAATCATGGATTTTATTCTTTGAGCCGTTTTTTTCAAAAGTAAAAATCGAAGAACACACAAAAACGTGACTAACCTTTTCAGTTGTCAAAAACAAACCACTAATCCAAAATGGCTGATAATGCTAACATATGATAAACATATGTGTACCAACATAACAATAAAAAATCGATAATCGAATGTACACAGCCCGCGAAATTTCAAAATTTACCTTTTCTTTTGAACAGGCCTATTTACGCTCTAGACTTTATACGCCTACCAGCTAAAGGGATAAATAGAGGATATACTGCCAAACAGGTGTAAATTATTCGATCATACGATGAGTAGTAAACATAAGTATAGCATGCATTGTATTTATTTGATTATTTCATAGCCTTCTGTATCTACATTCCGTGCAGTTAAATACATCAGCCACCTCTGCGTACGTACGTATCACCAGTTGCGCGCAATCCAGACCTAGTCCTGATAGTATTGTTACAACTTAATACAATTTTGGGTCGAGAATTCTAGTTACTATATGAAACGCAATACGTTTCAGATAATCATGGCTGTCTGTTACACCATTGACAATTTTAAAAAGTTTAGTCAAAAATACTTCTAATTATAGTTTTAATAAGTAGTTATAGTTAGTTATATCAATGGGTATATTGAGTTTAAAGTTAATATGTGTAAACAAATGTGTTAATTTTTAAATGGATTTAATAGTAGATTTTGAAGTTATGGGACCAAATAGTTGAATTATATTCAACTTGTCTACTAACTAAATTTGAATATTTCTAAAGTACCTTGCATTTCTGAGACGAGTGTTTTGAAAATTATCATTGTAACCGATTTGTTCCTGTCATGTCATCTTATGACGACATCCATCATTGCACAAGCAACTCCGCCTATTAGGATGGTAGTAGGAATTTTTCAAATATTTTCAGGTTATTCGTAACCCTGGAATGTTGGTCATTCTTTAAATATATTTTTTAAATGATACTATTCTAGCACTTTTTTCTCGATTTATCCGCTCTATATGTCTACACAATCTTAACAACGATTTTTTAATTATGCTTACATCAGCCTTGCATTTTTCCGTTTAATACGCGGCTTCAGCGCACGTACGCCTCAGGGATCTCATTTCTACAGTATAATAATAATAATAATAAATGGATAACTTTTATAGCGCCGTTTTTGTGGGAAAATCACCTCAAGGACGCTCTACAAATTAATTTATATGCATACAGTCTAATTTCATCCATCCTCTGCCGGTTCAATTCTCCACTGCAATGCATCAGGGTTGGTATCGGCACTCCATCGTGGACTGCTAACCTAATTCTTACAAAAGTATTTATTTTAAAGCTTATTTTTTAATATTTTGAAACAACTTAAAACCCAGTATTTATTTATTTTCTGAAAAAATTGCCAAAGCCATTTTAAGTAACGTTTCGACTCTGAATGTTGGTCTTTCATCAAGGCGATACTTAGAGTATCTCCCACCCTGGAACATCTCGCAAATATATTTTATTTTATATCAATTAACTAACTAACTAACAGATCCACTCGATCCAAAATTATTTTTAAATGTAACAATAATATCAGGAATGAGACATTCAGATACTCGCTTGTACCTAGATTGCATGCAGTGAGTAATTCTTTCGCTGAAATAGTAGATATATTCAACTGCACTGAATCTAGTTACAAGAAGGCTATAATAGCATACCTCTTTCAAAAATACTAGTGTTAATTTGCATTATAATATTTCTATCAACTTAATTATGTTTTTGGGTGCTAATCATTATTATTTTTATGTCACTATTATTTTATGTTTTATATCATATGTTATGTAAAAGCCCATGAGGGCGAATATAATTAAATAAATAAATTAATTAATTAAATGTGTGATGACACATATTAATTAAATTAATTTTACATGCACACGCCGGATTTTAACCCGCTTAGATTTTGAAGTTATGGGACCAAATAGTTGAATTATATTCAACTTGTCTACTAACTAAATTTGAATATTTCTAAAGTCCCTTGCATTTCTGAGACGAGTGTTTTGAAAATTATGATTGTAACCGATTTGTTCCTGTCATGTCATCTTATGACGACATCCATCATTGCACAAGCAACTCCGCCTATTAGGATGGTAGTAGGAATTTTTCGAATGTTTTCAGGTTATTCGTAACCCTGGAATGTTGGTCATTCTTTAAATATATTTTTTAAATGATACTATTCTAGCACTTTTTTCTCGATTTATCCGCTCTATATGTCTACACAATCTTAACAACGATTTTTTAATTATGCTTACATCAGCCTTGCATTTTTCCGTTTAATACGCGGCTTCAGTGCACGTACGCCTCAGGGATCTCATTTCTACAGCATAATAATAAATGGATAACTTTTATAGCGCCGTTTTTGTGGGAAAATCACCTCAAGGGCGCTTTACAAATTAATTTATCTGCATACAGTCTAATTTCATCCAACTTCTGCCGGTTCCATTCTCCACTGCCATACATCAGGGTTGGTATCAGCACTCCATCGTGGACTGCTAACCTAATTCTTACAAAAGTATATATTTTAAAACTTATTTTTTAATATTTTGATACAACTTATAACCCAGTATTTATTTATATTTTGAAAAAATGGCCAAAGCCATTTCAAGTAACGTTTCGATTCTGAATGGCGGTCTTTCACCAGGGCGATACTTAGAGTATCTACCACTCTGGAACGTGCCGCAAATATATTTTATTTTATATCAATTAAATGTGTTATGACAAATATTAATTAAATTAATTTTATTTGCGCACGCCGGGTTTGAACCCGCTGCCTCTGGATTCGTAGTTGAGCGTCTTAACCTTGTAACAATATATGGAGAGAGAGAGCTAATTCTTTTTACCCAATCTATACAGTTTTGAGATAAATCACTCTCTCCGGGTTTTCACGTCGTACACCATGAGAAAGAAAGAGACAACAAATTTTCCCGAATTATCACACCGCTTTAAAGTATTGTTAGAATGTTCTTCGTGTCCCGCGTCTCCGCTGACTCCGCCCACACGTTTTGATACGCGAAATAAATTAACATAACCCAACGGTTTATTAGGTTACGTGTTATATTCAATAATGAATACTTGGAGCAAGTGGATGAGTTTGTGTATTTAGGAAGTATGTTCTAGAGAGACGGAAAGGCTGATAAGGATATTGAAAGAAGGGTGAATGCAGGAAACTCCATTAATGGAGGACTGAACGCTGTTGGGGCAAATAAGAAATTGTCCAAAGAAGCGAAGCTAGCAGTCCACAATGGAGTGCTTATACCAACCCTGATGTATGGCAGTGAGGCGTGGAACTGGCAGAGGAAGGATGAAAGTAGACTGAATGCTGTGGAAATGCGATCTTTGAGACGGATGTGCGGTAAAACCATGTATGACCGTATTACAAATGTGGATATCCGGAAAGAATGCAAGGCTGATATGAGCGTAATGGATAGGATTAAGAAAGGGACGCTTAGATGGTTTGGGCATGTAGAGCGAATGAACGAAGAAAGGAGTGTGAAAAGAATATATGATGCGAAAGTGAATGGAAGAAGAAGTCGAGGACGCCCGAGAAAGACATGGCGCGATCAAGTAAATCAAATACTTGAATCGGGTCATGTGAAGAGTCAGAATAACAGAAGAGTATGTATGAGACGATGTATGAATGTAAATGAAGCAAGAAGTGTGTGCCAAGACAGAGTTGTATGGCGGTCCGTCCTCTCTGCCTACCCTTGCGGAGAAACGGCGTGATGGTTAGTTAGTTATCATGTTATATTTATATTTTTCACCAATACTGTGAAAAAGTGGTTATACGAATAAACAAAAACATTATATCGACAAGTGCTATGAATGCTGTATAAATACCCTTGCCCTATTCCTAGCCACGCCCGGGTCTAGCCGAGTCCGGCGAACCTCGTATAAACTGACTACAGCTCTCTCTACAGCGCTCTCTCTTGTATATTATTTAGCGTTGTGACCGCTTTGAAAGAACTACTTCAAAGAACTACTTCTTTTGGCAACAGTTCCTACTTCATTCACTGTTCATTGAACAAATACTTGAATTGAAGTTGGTAGTTCATTTTAGCGCACATTCATGTCATTAACTTCATTTCATTAAACAAATACTTCAACGGAAGTTAGATTGCAAAGAACTACTTCAATTTGCAGCAGCACAGTTTTGAAGGTGTACTTCACTACAAGTACTTCAATTGAAGTCCCGGAAAAAAAATAGCAATAAAAAGAAATAACCGAATAAATTTAAATCTCTTTTTTGCGAGTTCGTCTTCAATTGAAGTTTTCACTTCAAAGGGTTCATTTTAAAGAAATAAAAATTCGTGAAGCATTCACAAAATACTGAAGTTTTTCCCAACACTAATATTATTGCTCTGAGGTACCACTGAATGCCGTTTCACGAAATCATAAAATAAATATTGGAAATTTATTTTTGAACAAAAAAATTTTGCTTTGTCGAAATCTATTGATTTGGGGCTTTGAGAGGCCTCTTATAAAATGTGTTCCTATGTGATTATTTGGTATTTTGAAATTTCCTCTCTGAATCTGGATATGGACCCTTATTCACAATCAGAGGATTTCTCTGCTATATTATTGACGTGGAATCTAATAATTCAGTATATACATGGATGATTGTATGCAAAAGTTGAAAGGTGCGGGCTTAGGCGTAAAAACGAACTCTCTGAAAGCATGTTTCTGATTTCTGAGAGTATGGAAGATCTACAATTTGTCGTGTCTAGGATGAACCACGTTTGTATGCTCAGTGAGTTAATGATGAATGCAAGTAAGTACAAAGTCGTGGTGTTTGAAAGAGAGAGTACGAGAACAGCGTGCAATATAGTTGTGAATGATGAATACTTGGAGCAAGTGGATGAGTTTGTGTATTTAGGAAGTATGTTCAAAAGAGAGAAGGAAAGGCAGATGAAGATGTTGAAAGAAGGGTGAATGTAGGAAACTTCATTAACGGAGGACTGAACGCTGTTGGGGTAAATAGAAAAATGTTCGAAAAAGGGAAGCTAGCAGTCCACAATGGAGTGCTTATACCAACCCTGATGTATGACAGTGAGACAAATAGCTGGCAGAGGAATAATGAAAATCGACTGATTGCTGTAGAAATTAGATCGCTGTGTGGCTAGCAGTCCACAATGGAGTGCTGATACCAACCCTGGCGTATGGCAGTCAGGCATGCAACTGGTAGAGGAAGGATGAAAGTAGACTGAATGCTGAAGAAATAAGATTCATGAGGCGTTCGAAATGTGAAGATCCGGAAATAATGCAAGGCTTATCTAATTCCAATGAGGAGGATTAAGAAAGGGACGCTTAAATGTCTCGAAGATGTAGAGCGGATAAAAGAAGAAAGGCTCTCTTCATCGGTTGATGTTATTTTATAGGTAACTTAACTTAACTTAACTTAGGTTGAAGTATTTTTAAAAATTATTACGACGGCCTGCATGGTCGAGTGGTAAGACGCTCCACAACGAATCCAGAGGTCGCGGGTTCGAACCCGGCGTGCGCAAATACATTTGATTTAATTAATATGTGTCATAACACATTTATTTCAAATAAAATAAAATAAAGCATATTTGCGGCACGTTCCAGAGTGGTAGATACTCAAGTATCGCCCTGGTGAAAGACCACCATTCAGAATCGAAACGTTGCTTGAAATAGCTCTAGCCGTGTTTGGTGACCAGATCTGAATAGCCAGGTACTTCCCAACCTTCCCTTTCCTCATCTCCTTACCCGCACCACTACCTTCAGCCTCACAACATACCCCGATTGGGGATGCCATAGTCTCACAGGCTCCAGACGGTTGTGAGCAGTTGGGACTCTCGTGCGGTATTCACGTAAAAAAAAACAAAAATACGATTACCGCTATTTTATTTTTGTTTTTTTTTCAATCTTTTTGTCAAGACTTTTTACTGGCCAGCTTAAGCTTTTGCACAAGCTGTCATCAGAACACAATTAAAATTATGAAATGAAATACTGACTTCGTATAAGATCACAGATTTTATTTTAATTTTTACGACCGGCCGGTTTCGCTTAGCCTAGGCGTCATCAGGGTAAAAAAAAATAGTACTCGTATATAGGTGTTGTACAAATTTACTTTTTCATTTCATTAAATATGTCAAACCACAAAGTAGTTGCTTTCTACAAAAATACAATTTAAACAACACGCACTTTACCAATATTAACGTTTTATCGAATGTTTTATCTAGTTGTGAACGAAGCCTCACCACTCGTGAGTAGGTAGGTTCTAAGTTGATTCTCATTTGGTATGCGACAGCACGAACTTCAGTCTGCTGGGGCATCTCATTCGATTCACGTCCCCCGCCAGAGCCCCGAGCCATTCCGCCCAAGGGACAAAGTGTCCTATTTTCATTGTGTGTCAAAATAGGTCAGGAATATAAATTGTTGTAAATCAAATAAAAAAATTGTATGAGACCTCAGATTTTATTTTTATTTTTATGGCCGGCCGGTTTCACTCAGCTTAAGCACTAGGAGGACACACAATTAACCTAAACAAAACATACAGAGTGTGCGGTTATACATACATACAAAGGGCAAACGCAAAAAAAAATCAAATAAGAGAACAGTGAGAAAACAATAGAATAACATTTGAATTATAACAAAGAAAAAGAGAGACGGATAAAGTGAAATGAAAGAGGCAAAACGGACGGTCGGGGGTTCAAACCCGGCGTGCGCCAATAATTTTGTTTGATTAATTTGTTTCATAACGCATTCAATTCATACAAAATAGTAAAAAGCATATTTGCGGCACGTTCCAGAGTGGTAGATACTCTAAGTATCGCCCTGGTGAAAGACCACCATTCAGAATTGAAACGTTGCTTGAAATGGCTTTAGCCGTGTTTAGGTGACCAGATCTGAATAGCTAGGTACTTCCAACCTTCCCTTCCCCTTCCCCTTCCCCCCTTCCTTCCCCTTCCCCTTCCCCTTCCCCTTCCCCTTCCCCTTCCCCTTCCCTTCCCCTTCCCCTTCCCCTTCCCCTTCCCCTTCCCCTTCCCCTTCCCCTTCCCCTTCCCCTTCCCCTTCCCCTTCCCTTCCCCTTCCCCTTCCCCTTCCCCTTCCCTTCCCCCCTTCCCTTCCCCTTCCCCCTTCCCCCCTTCCCCTTCCCCTTCCCCTTCCCCTTCCCCTTCCCCTTCCCCATATCCTCCCACTCATAGAGTTGGTAGAGTAGTATCTATCCAAGGCAGTGATTGATACTTTATATAGTTTGATGATTTTAACCTGACTCGGCGCACCTGGGCGTGGCTAAGACTAAGGCTACGGTATTTATACATCCATTCATATCACATATCGACATAATGTTTTTGTTTATTCGTATGGCCACTTTTTAACAATATTTTTATCAAAAAAAATATAACATATAACCTAAAAAACCGTTTAGTTGTGCCAAGTTTAGTGGCATAGTAAAAAATGTGGGCGGAGTCCCGCCGTGAACCAGGACCTTAAGATCATCCTTACAGTATATAGAAGCGGTCTATGAAATTTGTTGTCTCTTTCTCTCTCATGGTGTACGACGTAAAAACCCGGAGAAAGTGATTTATCGCAAGTTTGTGTAGGTTGGGTAAAAATAATTATCTTTCCCTCCATATATTGTTTCTTCAAGCTCCCACTCCTACTTCCCATATCCTCCCACTCCTACTTCCCAACCTTCTCTTTCCTCATCTCCTCCCTCTCACCACTACCTTCGGCATCACAACATACCCCGATTGGGGATGCCAAAGTCCCGTTGGCTACTGGTTAGTAGCAGTTGAGACTCTTGTCAGACACAAAAAAAAACAAAAACTTTAAAGTGCTCTGGTGTGCACTTCACGAAATGGCGCTTCAGCCCTTTTGCCTTTCAGGCGACGATATATATTATGCAGTTTATAATAAGATGGAGCATAGGAATCAACATTTCTAAGGCGCCCTTGAGGTGATTGTTAACAAAAACGGCGCTATACAAATTCTCCTCGTATCATTGTTAAATCTGTTTAAGTGAGGCTTAGTTTTTGGACATGTGTCCCCTCGCAGTAAAATATTAAATGTGATTTTTTAATTTTTTTTTAATCTTCGAATATTTACAAAACATCTCGTTTTTAATGACCATAATAAATTTTTCAAAATGGATGACAAATTTTATTTTCGGATAACAAAATCGGTTTTCAATAAAATCCACTTTGGTCGTTATCAGAAAATGCGGTATTTGAATGTTCACTAATACGATTTTATTGCTCAGAGGGGCTTATGATGAGGCAGGGAAGTTCAACGAGAGGTCGCGGCAGTGAAAGGCCCTCTCAGTATCGCCCTGGCACTGAGGCAACACACGCACTGCAGATTAACTCAACTAATTGCAATTTGTGACTGTGATGGTAAATCCGAGCCTTTCCATTGATGTTCACGGACGGAAATTATGACAAACTTTGTGATAGATGCTCTAAGTATTGCCCTGGTGAAACATCTCCATTCAAAATCGAAACGTTGCTGAAAACGGGTTTATCCGTGCTTGGCGATCAGATCTGAATAGCCAGCTACTCCAAACCTTCCTCTTGTCCATTTTCTTCCCCTATTTTATTCCTTTAGCCATATTTGGCACTAAAAGGGTGAAATCTTCAATTTGATCATAGATTTCACAATACTTTGACGACCTCCATGGTCGAGTGGTAAGACGCTCGACTACGAATTCAAAGCTCGCGGGTTCAAGCCCGGCGTGCGCCAATAACTTTTAGTTAATTAATATGTGTCATAACACATTAAATTCGTGTAAAATAATATATAGTATTTTTGCGGCACGTTCCAGAGTGGTAGATTCTCCAAGTATCGCCCTGGTGAAAGACCACCATTCAGAATCGAAACGTTGCTTGAAATGGCTTTAGCCGTGTTTGGTGACCAGATCTGAATAGCCAGGTACTTCTCAACCTTCCTCTTCCCCATCTTCTCCCCCTCCCCGCTACCTTCAGCCTCGCAACATACCCCAACCAGGGATGCCATAGTCTCACTGGCTCTAGACGGTTGGGAGCAGTTGGGACAAAAAAACATATATCTGAATATCCATCAACCTTCCTCTTGTCATCTTTGTCTTCAGCCATATTTGGCACTAAAAGTGTGAAATCTTTGATTGAATCGTAGATTTCGAAATACTTTGACACTGTTATAATTTGGTCGCTGTTATGGAGGACCGTTAAACGAGGCGCACGGTTTAACCCCGCCGCGTCACGCACCATTCGAGCATTTGGGTACCGACGTGTTAACTCTGACTGTGTTGTTTATTTGTGTAGACATTGGAGAACGGCTTGCAGTGGGTTGGTTTTTTAAAGAAGGATTTTGAGATTTGAAATTTTTATTTTATTTATGTGGATAATTTATTTAACTGTAGAAAACAAATAGGCTATTACACGTAAGCTTAGAGTAAGAACACATATAGAGAGAGAGCTCAAAATATTTACCCAACCTTTACAAACTTGCGATAAATCACTTTCTCCGGGTTTTTACGTCGTACACCAGGAGAGAGAAAGAGACAAGAAAAGTCGTCACATAATATTACAACACTTCTAAGTATGTAAAAATGTTGTCCTTCCGCGCTAACTTCACATCATCGATTCGCATAACTTACGTCTACGGATTTTGAGGTTATTTCCTATATTTGAGTTGATTCAAATACTTGCAGTGGTTATACAAATAAATCAAACATGACGGTGATATGTGCCATGCGTGAATGTTCAAATAAGACCAAACAAAGATTATAAAACATCACTTTTCAGAGGTATTTCAACAGTTTTAAATACTTTTGACCAAACTTTAGAATTTTCACATTTTTAATGATATAAAGACATAAAATCAACAAAAAGCTTTCATCAATATCTAGGCAAACCTTCTGTTATTAGTGTTTGTGTGATATTTTGACTTTATAAATCATTTTAATGGTTTATTGATATTGTTTTGTTTAATGTGTTCAAATATGTTTATTATAAAATGTCAGAATTCCATGTGGGCGGTAACTAATAGGCTATCCAACACCCTTTAAAATATCTTTATCTCTTTCTATCGAGTCAGTATAGAGTCAACCGTCCTGACTACACTGTTTCGAAAAGATACCTCTCCATATATATTATAACTCCAAGCACGTAAAGGTACATTTAACAGTGAACAAAACTGTAAATTATTTGCTCAAACAAATACATTGCATTTTTATATTCGTAAAAAGCATTAACTTTGTGGCTTGCCATATTTATAAATAGAACATATATACTTTGTTTTTAACCACTTTTTTATTTAATATTTTGTCTACCGGTTTCGGAAGTACCCTTCCATAATGTATGAAGGGTACTTCCGAAACCGGTAGACAAAATATTAAATAAAAAAGTGGTTAAAAACAAAGTATATATGTTCTATTTATAAACATTGCATTTGTTTGATAACATTATATTTATATGGGATAAATTTTACAGTCATATTGTATCTACATTCCGTGCAGTTAAATACATCAGCCACATATTCGTACGTACGTATCGCCAACTGCGTGCAATCCAAACTCAGTCCTGATAGTATTGTTACAACTAATTACAATCATGGATCGAGAGTTCTCGTACGTATATGAAAGGCAATAAGATTCAGTTAATCATAGCTGTCTATAATACAATTGTTACAAGTAGAGATATGAAAGCATTTATTAGCTTGATTATTTTATTAATAAGTTATAGGTTATGTTTTTGATGGGTAGATTGAGTTTAAAGTTAGTTTTTTTTCTTTGGAGTCGGTGTGAATTTTAAAGCTAGGGGACCAAACAGTTGAATTATATTCACAATTTCAATTTTTGATCTAGCGGTTCTCGTCGGTGTGTTAAAGGGAATTCTAGGCAAAACACAGCGGCGGATAGAACGCAAACAACGATTGAGATACGCACCATTCCATTAAGTCGGATGAAGGTATTAACGTGACCATATTGGGCGGCTTAAACGCTGGGATATTAAAAATGATTTAATTCAGTTTTTATCATCAGAAGTGTATTTACATCACTGGGAATAGCTTTTCCATCGACCATACCAGCATTCGAGAGTATGGCATTATATCGCTAACTGCGGCAACACTGCCGACGACATAATGCACAATTAAATAGATATTATTTAAATTAGAATTAATTTACTTAGGCTCAAAGCCTTATTAAAACAAATATTATAGAAAGAATCTCAATAATTTCAAACAATATATGAAAAAGAAGAAAAAAACATAAAAAATTAAAACACTAGCTTGCTAATAAGACTTGTGTATGTAACTTCTACTTTATATGGTAGTAACGTCTCTGTCGATTGGGCTACCGAAACATTTTTACACACTGTAATTTTAATTGATTCAGTATTTTTCAAAAACTATTGGTACTCGTAATTATAAATTGATGATTCAATTATTATTACACTTATTTCAGGAGCAATTGGAAAAACCACAATATTAATCGTTTTACATCTTATTGTGATTATACAACTTTTATACGTGATTATACGTCTTTAAAATCTGGTGAGCGACAGTTTCTTCCGAAGTAAATTCAAATTTAAATAACTCGGCTAAAAATAGACGTAACGCTGCTGTTAGTCTCGTATTCAAAACAAAGGATAAGGTTATTTTGTGATTATTTTCTTAAAGAAATCTTTTTTTTTTCAAATATGTTTTTTTTTTAGGTTCTTAAGTAGACGGAAAAACTATTTTCTGTACAAAAAAGGGTTCTAGAAAAAAAGTTCACGTAAGGCTCAAAATTAAACAGATAAATTTAGTGAAAATAGAACAATTTACGCAAGACCTTTCAGCTCCTAGGCCCAAAACGGGCCAAATAAATTGATTATCTTTTCAAGAAAGAATTTCGGTATTTGTGAATATTTTTCCGATTTCGCTAGAAGTAAGAGAAATACTAACTTACTATAGTAACAAAGACACGCTCACAATGCACTTCTATCAGTTAAATTCTTCAGTGGACACCTATTTAGTTGACCATTGATAAAAATATTTATAAAACTTATAAAATTTCAATTTTTCGATCGCCACCTGAAATATTACATTCTATGTCTTCCGCAGTGGTTATCCCCTTTTAGTTTATAGTGCTTTCGGTTATTAGACCGTAGGGCATCGAACCCGAGACAGGAGAAATCACAGCCAGCGCTCTGCGTTAAGTGTTAAATATTAAATCATAGGTACAACAGCCAGATGCATACACTCTTAGTATCGCCCTGGTGAAAGACGACCATTCAGAATCGAAACTTTGTTGATTGAAATGGCTTTAGCTGTGTTTCATGACCGGACCTCAATAGTAGGGTACCTGCTTTAGAGTATATAGAGTGGTATCTATCCAAGGCAGTCTAGTCAGTTTTTGATGATTTTCACCGGGCGGTTTTTTTGGGCGTGGCCAAGACTAAGGCTAGGGTATTTATACATCCATTCATTTCACATTTCGGCATAATGCTTTTGTTTATTCGTAAAACCACTTTTTCACAGTATTCTTATCAACACAAATATAGTATATAATCTAAAAAACCGTTTAGTTGCGTCAAGTTTAGTGGCATAATAAAAAATGTGGGCGGAGTCCCGCGGTGACCCAGGAGCCCGAGATCACCGCGACAGTACGTAGAAGCGGTGTATTACATTTTTTGTCTCTTTCTCTCTCGTGGTGTACGACGTAAAAACCCGGAGAAAGTGATTTATCGCATGTTTGTATAGGTTGGGTAAAAATAATTAGCTCTCTCTCCATACATTGATACTTCAAGGAACCTACATAACCCTCCCCATTCTCATCGGGGTTTTTTTTTTCACAGTGAATACCGCACAAGAGTCCCAACTGCTCCCAACCTCACAACATACCCCAATTGGGGTGTGTCGTTTTGTTTGTTTTTGTATTTTTATTTAGATGTATACAAATATTTTTTTTCACACATCTAGTAAGAAAAACATTTCACAATAATAAAACAAAGCATATAAGGTTCCTATACAGCAGATATAAATTGAAATCTTAGTTGTCCTAAGAATCATAAGTTCTTTTAACGTATTCAATACAAATCCAAGGAAAAGTGCCAAAATTCGAGGCTTCTTTTAAGGCTTTTGGAAGACTATTAAAATGTTTCGACCTTTCTAAAACACACTGTTTTGAGTACACGCAAGTTTCCTTTCGGGAAGCCTAAAATCATGGCAATAACTTCTCGTAGGATAATTGTGAACATTTACATTATAAATATAAAAGGGTGGAGATATTTTCGTGTTGAGAGGCTGAAGATAGTGGGGAGGGGAAGGAGATGGGGAAGAGGATGGTCGGAAAGTACCTGGCTATTCAGATCTGGTCACCAAACACGGCAAAAGCCATTTTTAGGCAACGTTTCGATTCTGAATGGTGGTCTTTCACTAGGGCGATACTAAGAGGACCACTCTGGAACGTGCCGCAAATAAACTTTAAATGAATTAAATGTGTTTTTTATTTATTTATTAATTATCGGACTAAAGTCCAATTACAAAAAAGACATTTAAAACATGAAATGGAAAAAAGAGCAACAGAGAAGGAATAGCACATACACAATAAAAAATGAAGCGATGACAAAAATAGGACAAAATAAACATAGGAAAAAACATTCAAGCCATGGTCTAGTCAAAGTTTTGGTAGAGTCGTAAAGCATGACAAAAATCATTTAGACTGCTACCAAAAATTTTAAGACCATGTCTTGAGTTAACAAGTCTTGGCATTCTAGACAGTGGATAATTATACCCATAATTAGTATTGTGATGATTGAGGAACAGAAATTCATTGTTTCTGAGTCCACGGCAAGGAATGTTCAACTGGATGTGTTATGACGAATATTAATCAAATAAAAGTTATTGGCGCACGCCGGGTTTGAACCCGCGACCTTTGGATTCGTAGTCGAGCGCCTTACCACTCGACCATGGAGGCCGTCGTATACTCTCAGCATCGCTCTGATGAAATGCCGTCATTAAGAATCAAACATTGTTGCTTGAAATGGCTTGCGCCGTGCTCGGCGACTAGATATTTCCAACCTTCATCTTTCCCATCTCCTTCCCCTCTCCACGATATTTTAGCGTCATCCTACCGGAGGTCGGCGATCATTACTTAAGAAACCGCACAATATTTCCTGAAAATCACTAACATTATTTCTTTTTTTTTCTCACTAAGACGACAGTGGCGCAATAGTAACGCATTCCCCCCCTAGCGACAGACTCCGAGTTCAAATCTCGGTAGCACCAAACATTTTTTTTCTGCTCTGTATGTTTATCTAATTTGTGTTGTTAAACATTATTAACACTGTTTCAACAATTGAAATATTATATTAATGGATATTTGCACTTCAGGTCTTGAACCCGCAACCTTTAGGACCGGAGCCAAGGCGCCTACCGCTCCTCCATTTAGGTTGTCAAAATAATGTTCGATTTTTTTCGGATATTTTTACAGATTATAATATTCGTTGCATTACAAGATTTTTTTTCGTGTAAACACGGCACAATATTTAAAAGATCCGGAGCCAGTGGCGCTATGGCATCCCGAATTGGTGTGTCGTTAGGCAGAACGGAGGGGCAGGGGAAGGAAGTGTGCATAAGGAAGGTTGGGAGGCTTTGTGATCTGGCCACCAAACACGGTTAAAGTCAACATTTGAATACGGTTGACATTCGACACACAAGAACGGGTCGCTTTTACGCCTCGTTCTTGGTACAACAATGATTTGTCGGCTTCTGTGTTTCTTCTCTCCTACAGCATTGGCCTCTTTAAGACCCTGGTCAACTCCTACCTTTCTTAAAAAAAACCCTCCCTACAGTATCTCCAAATATGACAAAGGCCCTTGTGGAATTTATTTGCCTCAGATCTTCCTGTTTAGAGCTAAAGGCGAAATGGTAAATTTTAGAAATAACTTATCTGTGCAGGTTTCGGGTGTTTGCCTATTATTTCTAGCGAGAAAGAGGTGGCAAGTGTACTCGTATATGTTGATAGAGTTCATTGAATGTTAGAAAAATTTGCAATGAGTTTTTTTTTTCAGGTTTGAAACGTGCTGTACGCTAGCGATGCATCGTAACAGTGTTCGGGTCAACTCTGGCTGCAATACGAATCTTGTGGGGTTGGACCCGCAATCCGTTGCAGATAATGTAAACTGCATATTTGTGTGACAATAATAAATCGCGGTGCACTCTTTGTGGAATTCACTTTGCATTGTTAAAACTGAAATTCCCAGAATTTTTGGCAGAGCCGAATCGTAAATTTTGAATAAACAGGGCCTGCAAAAATACGCAGAGATATTTGCTAGATACGTTACTGAGACAACGCGCGTGAATGTACCAAACCGAGTCCGAGAGACATACCTGGGATTCACTGCGTTTAGTGTCACACAAACGTTCGTTCGACAGACAAGCTGTCACGGGAAAACGGGAGTCATTCAACCGAAATAATGTGAGATAGCCAATGCAGATATACATAGGTGTGTGGTAGACAACCGTTTCCGTACGTCGTACTTACTTGGCTAGTCGCTCGGTAAGTTCGTCGGGGAAGAGAGATTATAACAGTAGCGCGGGACGTTCATATAGCTATCTCACCCGTACACACACGTTCTGCTTAATATTGCTATCCTTTTCATAAGCGTTATGAGCTTTAAAACTTAAATCGAGACCGTGCCACATTTATCGTTCGATTTGTATGAATATGACGTGTCTTGTATTTTATGTCTATGATCAAACTTTCTTCGGGTTTTTACGTCGTATGCCATGAGAGAGAAAGAGACAAGAAAAATAGTCACATAATATCGCAACACTTCTTAGTATATAAGAATGTTCTCCGTCCGCGCTAACTTCACATCATCGCGTCGCATAATTTACGTCAACGGATTTTGAGGTTATTTTCAATACTGGAAAAGGTGAAAAAATTGACTAACCCCGTGGTCGAGCGGTTAAGACCTTCGATTACGAATGCAGAGAAATCCCAGCTTGTACAAAAAAACACCATTCAGAATCAAAATGTTGCTTGATTAAAATGGCTTTAGCCATTGGTGACAAGATCTGAATAGCCAAATACTTCCCGACCTTCTCCCCTCCTCATTACCTTCATAAAATTGAAAAAAAAAAACGCTTCACGCATCCCACCCGGCCTCCATGGTCGAGTGGTAAGACGCTCGACTACGAATCCAAAGGCCGCGGGTTCAAACCCGGCGTGCGCAAATAACATAGATTTAATCAATCTGTGCATAACACATTTAATTCGTATGTAAATAATATAAAGTATATTTGCGGCACGCTCCAGAGTGGTAGATACTCTTAGTATCTCCCTGGTGAAAGACTTGAATTCAGAATCGAAACGTTGCTTGAAATGGCTTTAGCCGTGTTAAGTGACCAGATCTGAATAACCAAGTACTTCCCAACCTTACTCTTCTCTATCTCTTTCCTCTTCTTACTACCTTCAGCCTCACAACATACCCCGATTGGGGATGCCATAGTCTCACTGGCTCTAGACGGTCGGGAGCAGTTGGGACTCTTCATTCACTAATGACCGATCGGTAGCTGAGTGGACAAACGCGTCGGATTCCCACCCGGGCGTCGTGCGTTCAATTCCTCTGCTAGCAAAGTCCTCCATCATTGCACAAGCAACATCTTCCGCTTATTATGATGGCAGTGGGAGTTTTTCAAATATTGTCAGGTTATTCGTAACCCGGAATGTTTGTCTTTCTTTTAAAAAAAAAACAACTATAAAAATTAAAATGAAGATTGAATGGGCAGGTTTTTTTAAGCCTTCCTCTTTCCTATCTCCTTCCCCTCCCCACCACTTTCAGCCTCACAACATACTACCATTAGGAATGCCAAAGCCACCTCAGAACATTAAAATAATATAATTATTTATTTTAAATTTAAAAAAAATCGTTTCAGAATTTTGCGTCCCTGACACTGCCGGCTGTTTTTTTTGTTCGTGCTTATTTGACGCTGTTATTTGCGGCGCTGTGTTAGATTTATTGTTCCAATTTGCAGCCGCATCGATTTGTCTGCTTAAAATATTTTACGATTCTACACTGTTCCTACCTACCGACTGATTTTTGGAAAATAGTGTATTTACGGATTGTACATATTTTTTAAATTTTCTAAAATTAATTAATTTATCATTTTTTTGTTTTGACATTTATCTAATTTTCGTGGCGAATTCAAGGCAAGTAAATACAAAAATAAAATAAAACATTCAATTTCGCATCATATATTCTTTTCACATTCCTTTCTTTGTACTTCCGCTCTAAGCGTCCTTTTCTTGCCCTCTTTTCTTATATCCATATTCTTAGCATGGCCACACGTGATTTTACCGCACGTACGCCTTGGAAATCTCAATCCTACAGCGTTTAGTCTGCTTCTATCAGTCCTCTTCCAGTTCCATGCCTCACTACCATCAGTATTGGTATCAGCACTCCATTGTGGATTGCTAGACACACGGAAATCTCTTTTACACAGCATTTAGTCTACTTTCATCCTTCCTCTGCCAGTTCCATGCCTCACTACCATCAGTATTGGTATAAGCACTCCATTATGGACTGCTAGCCACACATGGATCTCATTCATACAGCATTCAGTATACTTTCATCCTTCCTCTGCCAGTTCCATGCCTCACTGCCACACATCAGGGTTGGTATCAACTCTCCATTGTGGACTGCTATCGTCGCTTCTTTGGACATTTTTTTTTAATTTACGCCAACAGCGTTTAGTCCCGCCCGAGGAAGACATGGCACGAACAAGTGAATCAAATACATAAGTTGGAATAACCAAAAAGTATACATGAGACTTTCCATGAATGTGAATGAGTTTGTGCCAAGACAGAGTTGTGTGGTGATCCATCCTCTCTGCCTACTTCTACGGGACGCGGCGTGATGGTTTAGTTAGTTAGCTAGTAAAAAATAACCTCATTTTTAATCTACAATAGATATTAATATGTTCTTTTGAATATGTATCTTATTTTATGTGTAAATTTTTTTTGTTTTCCCCGAAGATTTCATGAAGGT
This sequence comes from Drusus annulatus, assembly GCA_022651775.1. Classification (NCBI taxonomy): domain Eukaryota; kingdom Metazoa; phylum Arthropoda; class Insecta; order Trichoptera; family Limnephilidae; genus Drusus; species Drusus annulatus. The sequence goes on from JAGWCC010000616.1 coordinate 202,001, forward strand.
GACAAAACTAATCGTCAACCATAAAATAATAGCAATTAAGAATTTTACCAGAATAATTTGCAATACGAAAAATTTTAAATAAATATTTTTATATTTTTTAAAGAAAGACAAACATTCCCGGGTTACGAATAACCTGACAATATTTGAAAATCTCCTACTGCCATCATAAGAAGCGGAAGATGTTGCTTGCGCAATGATGGAGGACTTAGCCAGCAGAAGAATTGAACGCACGACGCCCAGGTGGGAATCCGACGCCTTTGTCCACTCAGCTACCGACCGGTCCAATATATAATAAGTTAATTAAAAAATCAGATTTTTCGGTGACGCCTGTATTTTCGAGTATTAATACGACAAGCGTGTGTCATACGTGGTTTGATATATCGCCGAGTGGGGCGCTAAATTCTGCGAAAACCAATATTTATATAAAAATTACGCGATTTAATTCGAATGCGGAACGCCAGAGGCACTTTACACTGTTGTCACTTTAAATTCACTGGCCAAAGGCTATTTACTATAGGCTATAGGAAATGGGCTATAGGCTTTAGGCTATAGACTATACGCTATAGACTATAGGCTATAGGCTATGGGCTATAGGCTATATGGGATACGGACTACAGCGGGAGTTGTACATAAATCGCCGCGAGTGCATCGCGCCGCAGTGTCTGTGATTTGGGTAAAATTTTTCAACGTCTCTCTGACAGTGGCCAGGTTTGTGCGCGTGCGTTTTCGTTTTTATCGAAAACTCCAGTCGAACTAAGATCTAAAAAACCTGAAGAGCATTGGACCAACGTAGGATTCAGCAGATCCAAAAGACTGCGAGGAGATGGGCATGGATGTTGAAAAGAAGACAGACTATAGGACGCTGTGAAGGTGTGGGTTATACAGTTGGACTCGTTTTAAGAAAATTTGACGAGCATTAGACGAACGTAAGATTTAGCAGGTCCAAAAGACTGTTGTTGGCTGGACATGGATGTTTGAAGAAAGACGTATGAAGAACGCTATGAGGGTATGGGTACAGCAGTTGGACTCGTACTTAGGAAATCTGACGAGCATTGGACTAACGTAAGATTCCGTGGGTCAAAAGACTGCAGTGAGCTGGACGTGGTTGTTGGAGAAAAGACAAATTATAAGACGGTGTGAACGTGTAAGTTAACGTTGTGACCGCTCCGTGTGAACTATTGCATTTTGCGGCAGTTCAAACTTCATTCACTTTTCACTGAACAAATACTTCAATTGAAGTTAGATTACAAAGAACTACTTTATTTTGCGGCACTTCAGTTGCATTGGACCAACGTATGAATCAGCAGGTCCGAAAGACTGCAATGGGCTGGGCATAAATGTTGGAAGAAAGAGAGATAATAACACGCTGTGGAGGTGTGGGTACTACGGTTGAACTCGGATCTAGGAAATCTGAAGAGCATTGGACCAATGCAAGATTCAGTAGGTCCAAAAGACTGAAGTGGGCTGGACATGAGTATTGGAAAAAATACTGATGAAAAAACGCGTGGGTGTGGGTACTACAGTTAGACTCGTCTCGAAAAAATCTAACGGGCATTAGACCAACGCAAGATTTAGTAAACCTGAAAAACTGCGAGAGGGTAGACATGGATGTTGGAGGAAAAACTTATGATTAGACGCTATGAGGGTGTGCGTATTACAGTTGGACTCGTACCTAGGAAATCTGACGAACATTGGACCTACATAAGATTCAGCAGGTTTAAAATACTGCAGTAGGCTGGAGATGAATGTTGGAGGAACGACAAATGAAAAACGCTGTAAAGGTGTGAAACTACAGTTGGACTCTTTCAAAAAAATCTGACAAGCATTGGACCAATGCAAGATTCAGCAAGCCAAAAAGACTGCAATTGACAGGGTATGGATGTTGGAGGAAAGAAAGGTGATAGGAAGCTGTGAAGGTGTGGGTACCAGCAATGGTTGATATTGAAAACCAGGTGTACCTGCGGTTCTAATTACCGGTGACTGGCGGTGAACCGGTAATTTATCCAGTTATTTTTGTACCCGGTTGCTGATGCCAGAAAAGTTCCACGAATAAGATTTTTTTCATATTATAAAGATAGGATTCCTCGCCGTCAAAAATAAATGTCACGGGAAGAGGTAGGGAGTAGGGTTTCTAGCAATTTTCGGAGAGTGAAAAGCACTGACACTGTTTCCGTGAAAATGACTTTCCGCTACAAAGCATTTGATGGGTGTTCAGAATGGAACCGGTTGCTCGGAAAAATGATATCGATTTTAATTTGCTAAAAAAGGAACCGGTTCCTCATAGAAATAATATCGACAGTTCCATTGACCTGCTTGGAACCGGTTCCTTTTAACCGGGACAGGAATTTCAACCATCTTTAGTGGGCACTACAGCTGGACCAGTTCCAAAAAAATCTGAAGAGCATTGCACTAATGCAAGATACAGCAAGCCCAAAAGACTGCAATGGGCAAGACATGGGTGTTGGAAGAAAGACAGATGATAAGAAAATGTGAAGATGTGGTTGCTGCATCGGTAAAAGTAAAGGGTGACCAGAGGTAGATTGAAGAAGAAATTGAATGGTTAGGGGTCATAATCAGTAGAGTACAGGCTTGGAGTTAGAATATACATGGCCTGTTCAAAAGAAAAGGTGAATTTTGAATTTTCGCGGGCTGTGTACATTCGATTCATTGACCCATTTTTTTTTCAAAAGTAAAAAATCGAAGAACACACAAAAACGTGACTAACCTTTCCAGTTGTCAAAAACAAACCACTTATCCAAAATGACTGATAATGCTAACATATGATAAACATATGCGTACCAACATAATAACAACAACAAAAAATCGATAATCGAATGTACACAGCCCGCGAAAATTCAAAATTCACCTTTTCTTTTGAACAGGCCTCGTCTACTAGTATGTAGAGGGTGCAAAATATTTTTACCCAACCTATACAAATTTACGATAAATCACTTTCTCCGGGTTTTTACGTCGTATACCATGAGAGAGAGAAAGATACAAGACAAGTGGTCACATAATATCGTACCACTTTTAAATATTATATACAGGCATGTTTTCCGTCTCCCGCGTCTCCGGTGACTCCGGCCACTACGTTTAGTTTTGCGACATAGCTCGACGGTTTTTAAGGTTATATCCTATATTTTTACTGAAAACAATACTGTGAAAGTGGTTATGCAGATAAACAAAACATCATGTCGACATGTGCTGTGAATTGATGTAAGCAAGCGTGTCTGTTAAAACCCTAGCCACGCCCGAGTCTAAAATCGACAATCCCGATAAAGCACATAGAACAAGCAAACACCTCAGGCAGAGTGGTGAGCTACTTTGCTCTGGATCCAAAGGTCACTGGTTTGTGACCTAGCTTGTGCAAACGAATGTTACACAGGCATTATTCTTGAATCACGTTCCCGAGTGGTAGATCATTTCAGTATCGCCATGGCGGAAGACCGCCATTCAGAATGGAAACGAGTAATTAAACCACTGTAGCCGCGTTTAAAGCCTGATTCACACCAACGTCCGGTTCCGCTCAGTGCCTATATTGTTCCGCAAGAAAACTTATTGATATGGTATGAATATCAATCAAGGAGTATGTGCCAAGACAAAGTTGTGTGGCAGTATATCCTTCTGCCCACCCTTGTGATATTTAACTACTTATTTAGTTAAATAATTATTTTGAAGTGTAAAAATACTTACAACGCAGATTTTATTTTTAAACCATTTTTTTTATTACTAAATAATATTTTTAATAATTAATAATTAATAAAAATATTATTTAGTGATAAAAAATAGTTTCTGATAAAAAATCTGCGATGTTATATTTACACTTCAAAAATAATATTAAACTAAATAAGTAGTTAAATATCACAAGGTAGGCAGAAGGATATACTGCCACACAAATTTGTCTTGGCACATACTCCTTGATTGATATTCATACCATATCAATAAGTTTTCTTGCGGAACAATATCGGCACTGAGCGGAACCGGACGTTGGTGTGAATCAGGCTTTACTGACTAGATACGAATAGCCAAGAACTTTTAAATCTTCATCTTTCCTATCTCTTTTCAACCCACACCACTTTCAGCCTCACAACATGCCCCAATTAGAAATGCCACAGTTTCAATGTCTCCGGGCAACCGAGATTTTCGAGCGGTGCTTACATTTAAAAAAAAAGTATTAAAAAAAGCGTATGTTGGGATTAAACAAAGAAGCATCCGTGAGTAACGTTTGTAACAGTCATCTTTGTATGTCTGTTTATCCTTGTGGCTTTGTGTCGACTTTAATATATTTTTGATAAGGCACAAAATTTTTAACCAACCTTCCGTTAAAGCTACATCAAATTAATGTAACCTGATAGAAATAAATTGAAAGAAGTGGGTTGTGGGCGTGTCCGTCAACCTCAATTCTGCTAAAATTGATTTTATTTTTATTATTTTTTTTTACAATAATATTAGTAATATTAATAATAGGTAATTGTTCCAATTTTTGCACAGTGTATTTCAAAATAAACATATAAGCTGTTCCTCACCATAAAGAATAAGGTTCTGGTGTTTGGTGAGGGAAATTATGCCAAAATAATAAAATAGTGTTTAGTTAATACAGCTGACGGCCTGCATGGTCGAGTGGTAAGACGCTCGACCACGAATCCAGAGGTCGCGGGTTCAAACCCGGCGTGCGCCAATAACTTTTATCTTTCATTTAATTAATATGTGTCATAACACATTTAATTCATATAAAATTTAAAATAAGGGTATTTGCCGCACGTTCCAGAGTGGTAGATACTCTAAGAATCGCCCTGGTGAAAGACCACCATTCAGAATCGAAACGTTGCTTGAAATGGCTTTTTAACCGTGTTTGGTGACCAGATCTGAATAGCCAGGTACTTCTCAACCTTCCTCTTCCCCATCTCCTTCCCCTCCCCACAGCTTCACAACACACCCTCACAGGGGATGCCATAGTCCTACTGGCTCTAGACGGTTGGGAGCAGTTGGGACTCTTGTGCGGTATTCACATAAAAAAAGCAGAAGTAAAAGTAAAAATAAAAAAAATTGTGTAAAATTAGTTATAATAATAAATATTAGTACGTAATGATGACACAAATTTTGTGGAATAAGAAAAAAACAATAAAAAACAAACAGAAAAATTTTAATAACAATTATTAAAGACTGTTAAAGTTGTTTGATGTAATTTTTCAATTTAAGCTGAAATTCATGAATATTATTTAAAGTTTTCAGTTTATATAAAGCAATATTTATTTTTTAGTGTATATAACAAGATACTTAGTTTGAAGCAAATTTATTATTTTACAAATATGTCAACTAGTTTTAGTTGGACTCGACCAAATATCGATTGCTTAAAAAATATCGATGAAACAGAAAGTGGTTTCGGTAGCTCAATTGGCAGAGACGCTACTCCCGGATAGAGTAGAGGTTCCCAGTTAGAGTTTCAGTGGTGAATTAATTATTTTTATTTTCTGTGTCTTTTCGGTTTCACATTTAATTTAATTTCAAACCGGGGTTTATTTTTCACACTTCTGGAGTTAACCTGTTCAGTGCACGAGCCATTATACGAAACACGACGTTTCGCGGAAAATTCGAAAAAGACAAAATTTTATTTACCCCCCGAAAATTCAAACACACATTAAATTATTCCTAACAATGTGATATTGTGTTAAGCAATTTTCTGGAATTTCGTTAAGGCATTACCTGTATCCTGCGCCCATCGAAATGGCGCCCGCCAGGTGGGGCCTTCCTTAAAAAGCGATCGATAAAAATATATTAAAAAAATCCCTTCTTTGGCTAACTAACTAACCGTCACGCCGTTTATTCGCAGGGGTAGGCAGAGATGACGGACCGCCATACAACACACTCTGTCTCGGCACACACTTCTTGCTTCATTCACATTCATACATCGTCTCATACACACTCTTCTGTTATCCTGACTCTTCACATGACCCGATTCAAGCAATTGATTAACTTGATCCTGCCATGTCTTTCTCGGGCGTCCTCGACTTCTTTTTTCCATTCTCTTTCGCATAGTATATTCTCTTCACACAACTTTCTTCGTTCATTCGCTCTACATGCGCAAACCATCTGAGCGTCCCTTTCTTGATCCTATTTGCATTCTTTCCGGATATCCACATTTTTAATACGGTCATACATGGTTTTACCGCGCATACGTCTCAAAGATCTCATTTCCACAGCATTCAGTCTACTTTGTAATCCATTCTTTGGCAATTCCTTCTTTGGAAATTGTGACAAACTTTCAAAGTGGACTGTCGCAGACCAACGGTCAGACCAGTATTGTAAAATGAATTATTGTATACAGTGAACAGATAATCTAAAGATGTAGGAACTAATCCGATTTGAAAGTAAGCGCAACAACACATTTCTTATTGTATATTTATTTATTTATAAACTAACGGACTATTGTCCAATTTAAAAAAATACATAACACGAAATGGAAAAAGAGAGCAACAGAGAAAGAACAGCACCACACATAATATTATAATAAAACAATGACAAAAACAGGACAAAAGATACATTAGAAAAAACATTTAAATCAAAGCTAAGGTAATGTCAAAGTTTTGGTAGAGTCGTAAAGAATGACAAAAATCATTTACGCTGGTACCGAAAATTTCAAGACCACGGCTTGAGTCAACAAGTCTCGACATTTTCGACAATGGAGAATGATACCCATAATTAGTAGAGTGATGATTGAGGTCCAGTATTTTCTTTTATGGTGAATACCGCACAAGAGTCACAACTGCTCTCTACAGTCTAGAGCCAGTGAGACTAAAGCATCCCCAATCGGAGTATGTTCTGAGGTTTTAAAGAAATGGGGAGGGGAAGGAGATGAGAAAGAGGAAGGTAAGGAGTACCTGGCTATTCAGATCTGGTAACCAAACACGGGTAAAGTTATTTCAAGTATAGTTTCAATTCTGAATGGTGATCTTTCAACAGGGTGATTCTTTGAGTATCTACCACTCTGGAACGCGCCGGAAATATACTAATTGATTTTTTTTTTGAGTCTACGGTAAGAAGTGTTTTGATAATTTAAAAAATGCAAATTTAATCAAAGTCTTTCGTACGCTTTTCTAATGAAGAAAATTTAAATGTAAGCGATGTTCGGTGGTGCTTAGCATATGTCGACTAATAGCAGATATTGCTAATGTATACCGCGTCAATTTTGATAACTTTATGGCGATATATTATATTAGACCTTGGCTTGGCTGGGATATTTACATCCATTCATTGCACATGTCGACACAATGTCTTTGTTTATTCGTATAACCATCTTTTCACAGTATTCTTATAAATATAAATATACCATATAACCTAAAAAAAACGTTGAGTTATTATCAGTTTAGTTGCACACCAAACCTTGTGGGCGGAGTCCCGGGAGACGCACGAGTCAAAGAACATGGTTACAATACATTGAAGCGGTGTGAGATTTTGTCAAATTTTTTTTGTCTCTTTCTCTCTCACGGTATAAGACGTAAAAACCCGGAGAAAGTAATTTATCGCAAATTTGTTTAGGTTGGGTAAAATAAATTAGCTCTCTCTCTATACATATTCTTACTCCGAGGTTCCAAGATAGAGTGTTTTGTGTGATAGGCCATTTTTTGTCTACCTCTGCGGGACACATCGTGATGATTAGTTGGTTGTTTTTTTTTTGCACCGCGAGGACCACTCTGTTAGCGCTATATCGCAGGTATCTGAGCATTATAATATTTATTCGTTTGTTTATTACAATCGAAAGGCAGAACAATGAAGCAAAATCTTGGCTAGATTTTTAAAAGCAGCTGTAATCAAAAAAGTTAAATCCTTAAAAAAATATTTTTTTTTTAATTGCATATTTAAAAAAAAAAATTATAGACAAAGCTTAAAATGGCTTGAGACTAGTTCTGAATACCAAATACTTCCTAGCATTCCCGTCTAATCGGGTATGCTACAGCCCTACCGGTTCCAGACAATCAAGACACTTGTGCCGTATATTATCGTATAAAAAAATAATCACTTACCAGTAATTTGAAATAAAGTGTATCAATAGAAAAAACCGGTTACAAGCCAGTCACTGGAACCGTCGATATTACTTCTCCGAGGAACCGGTTGTTTTTGGAACCGGTTCCTAATTTCCATAAAAAAAAAAGGTTCTAGTTCTTTTTGTTTTGGAAATTGCAAGCAACCCCCCCTTCCATGAAAATTTTTTTTTTGGCGAGGAACCAGTTCCAGTTCCAGTTCTTTTTGTTTTCAGTATTTCTCTAGCAACCCCCCCTCTTATGAAAGTCTTTTTTTTCCAATATAATAAAACAACTTTATGGTGGGAACTTTTCTGGCTGGTCACCGGTCACTGGAACCGCAAGTAAATCCAATTCTGATATCTACCATCTTTATCCTTTACCAATAATTTGAAATAAAGCGAATGGAAGAAGTCGTAAATCAAATACTTGAATTGGGTCATGTGAAGAGTCAGAATAACAGAAGAGTATGTATTAGACGATGTATGAATTTGAATGAAGCAAGGAGTGTGTGCCAAGACAGAGTTGTATGGCAGTCCGTGCTCTCTGCCTACCTCTGCGGGGAAACGGTGTGATGGTTAGTTAGTTTGTTAAGTAAATTAGCATCTCGTTCAGCAATAAAAAATATACGAGTACTTTTAATATCCTGGTGAGAGACAACGTTTAGTGACCAGATCTGAATAGCCGGGTACTTTCTAACCCTTCTCTTCCTTAGCTTCTTCTCTTGCACACATCTTTTAGACTTAGAAGGTTAAAAGTGGGGTGTCTTGTGCCACTGGCTCCAAGCAGCTTGGACTCTTTTGATATAACAAAAAAAAAATTTCAAATATTTTCACACTGTACGAGTATACACATATAACGATAAATAATTTTAAAAATATTATTGTTGCACTCTAAGTTTAAATGTTTTTTAACGTAATTTACACAAGCAATATTTTTGTCAATAATCATGTCTTCTAATTGCAAAACTGTATCTTTCTCCAAACTAGAAATAACTAAAATAATTGTGTAAATTATAAAAATATTTATAGTAAATACCGCACAAAAGTCCCAATGCTCCCGACCGTCTAAAGCCAGTTGGACTATAGCATCTTCAATTGGGGTATGTTGTGAGGCTGAAGGTAGCAGGGAGGGGAAGGAGATGGGGAATCGAAAGGTTGGGAAGTATCTGGCTATTCAGATCTGGTCATCAAACACGGCTTCAGCCATTCAAAGCAACGTTTCGATTCTGAATGGTGGTCTTTCACCAAGGTGATACCTTTAGTATCTACCACTCTGGAAAGTGTTGAAAATATACTTAATACTATTTTATTTTAATCAAATGTGAAATAGCACATAACATTTATTTGCGCACGCCGGGATTTGAACCCTTGGCCTCAGGATTCGTAGTCGAGCGTCTTAACAACTCGACCACGGAGGCCGGCAAATTATTAATATATCAATAATCAAAATAGCGCCCTTGAGATGATTTTTCACAAAAATGGCGCTATACAAATAATTTTATTATTTTTAATACATTTGACAAAAGCATTATATCAAAATTGTTGTAAATCGTTTGAAAAATTACGCGTAACATATTATTTGTCACAATGGTCAGTTAATTATTAGTTTTCCACAAAACAATTAATGTCAAATCAAAATAGTGCCCTTGAAATGATTTTTCACAAAAATGGCGCTATTCAAATTATAAAAATAATATTATTATTTTTATTACATTTGACAAAAGCATTATATCAAAATTGTTGTAAATCGTTTGAAAAATCACGCGTAACATATTATTTGTCACAATGGTCAGTTAATTATTAGTTTTCCACAAAACAATTAATGTCAAAACGTAAATAAACTTATCGATTTTTCGGCTGCATTTGAAAATCCGGCCCCACTACACGCATGCTCTCAAAGGGTCCCTCACCAACACCACCAAGTCCGCACACCGTCGAGAATTCAGTAGAGCTTCGACCACCGGGCGAAGCGCACGCCTCTCGCCTCCCGCTCCGCATTGTGTACAATCTCTTCCTCAAAACGTCGGGCCATTGAAATATTGTGTACGATGCGTAAAACCCATCCGCCAACAGTCTAGGAACGAAGAATTGGTGGTCGACGGTTTCGGCGTCACATGTTTTTGTGTTGAAATAGTGTGCAAAGATGTGAAATGTTAAAAAATGCAGTCCAACTTATTGTGAATCCGAAAACACAACAAGCGGCACTCCGCAAGGTACCTATTACGGACCAGTTCTAGTGATTTTCATACTAAAAATAATCCACGTTTTTTTGTGGTAAAAAACACATTTTCAACCGATCGAAAAAATCACTTTTAAAAAAGCGGGGTGTTTTTTAAAAATCAGAAAACATGCAGTGAAGTCGGCTCCGTTTTTTGAAGACTTCAAATCGTGCGCCGGAGGTCTTTCGAAAATGTTTCCCGAAGTGAAAGGTGAAGGTTGTTTTTCGAAAATGTCGCGGCAAACTTTCCGGGGTGTCGCGTTTTTGGGGGCGCTGGCGGCTGTGATTGTGGCGTCGTCCTCGGAGCCGGTGCACCAGAACGGCAACGAGGTGGAGCTGAGGAACGGGCAGCAGCCGCACGGCGCGGGCGTGCTGGGCAGGTGTCCGTGGACGTGCACGTGCACGGGCATGACGGCCGACTGCTCGCACCGCGGGCTGACCAAAGTGCCGGATCAGCTGCCCACAGACGCAGAGAGAATGTAAGTGAAAACATACTCAAATACCTATTAAATGTTATTTAATTTGATTTCGTACATGTAGACCTGTTTATGGCTCCTATAAGACTTAATTGGTTGATTTTACTGATTCTTACTCGGTTTCTTATCGCAAAAATAGGGGCTCACCTCTTAGAGATCATAGCTTTTTTACATAAGTGTTAATTTTTTTAAAATATTAAATAATTTAACTATTTTTCTCTAAAAGTGAGGTCCTATTTTTGCCAGTAGAATCCGGTTCCTTACCACTTATGAGTATCAATAAACATTTTAGGAAAGATATTAATTCATACAAACATCGTATTTGAATATTCCTTGTCAAGTTGTTAATGGATATTTTTTATTTAATTTTTGGTTGTTGTTGACTTTTTACGCATATAAACTGTGCTCAACGTTCATACCGCGAAACTTAGAACCAACTGTTAATAATAATAATAATATTTGGATAATTTGTATAGCGCCGTTTTTGTGAAAAATCACCTCAAGGGCGCTGTACAAATCTTAATTTCTACTTAATATTAATTCTTAGTTCATATAAATATACAGCAACATACTTACCTGGCAGGTCACTTCTGGCAGGACACAATCACCACATCATAATAACTTAAATTTTTATTTATTTTTTATTTATTTTTATTTTTTTATTATTATTATTATTTTTTTTAAGTATTATTAATTGTGTTTTCAAGTGTTTAAACCGTGTTTAACGCTCATAACGCGAAACTTAAAACCGCAGGAAATTCTTGAAAGTAACTTATATGGAAATATTTTCACATTTTGTCTAAATTAAAAAAAAAAAGCTTTTTATAAATTGTGAGTTTGTTTAAGTTGAATTTCACAAAAATGGCGCTATATAAATCAGCTAAGTATTATAATAATATTTTCTGTTTAAGTACCTACTTGTTTATTTTGTGAAAATCACTTTTAATTTATAGCATAAGGAATACATTATTGAATTCCTATGCTATTTAACTAAATATAATTGTAAAATGCGCAGCGTTTTACGCTCATACATTCATAAATTCTGCTGTAAGTTCACAATCACCTAAAAAAACGACCTCCGCGTTCTAATCCCGGCGCGCGCAAATTAATATAATTTAATAAATACGAAATAAAATATAGTATATTTGCGGCACATTCCAAAGTGGTAGATACTCTAAGTATCGCCCTGGTGAAAGACCACCATTCGGAATCGAACGCTGCTTGAAATGGCTTTAGCCGTGTTTTGGGAGCAGACCGGGGTCCCTAGCACAATACATCGATAGAGGTTTTATATCGACAATGTCGGTGATTCGTCATTGTTTCCCAGACCGCCAACGAGCAAACGACAGTTCACGTCGACTAAATTAAGCGCATCTAGTCGACGCGAGCTGTGCTGGTTTGTTGGTGTGTGCAATCGTGACATTTTCGTTAAAATCTTTATCGATGTTTTGTGATATTTCCAACCTTTTTCTTTCTCATTTCCTTTCCTTATCCACTACCTTCAGCCTCACAACATCATCCCATCGGGGGTGCCTTAGTCTAACTGCCTTCGGACAGTCGGCAGTTAATTTATTTATGTTTTCTTTAAAGAAAGACAAACATTCCCGGGTTACTAATAACCTGACAATATTTGAAAAACTTCCACTGCCGTCATAGTAAGAGGAAAATGTTTCTTGTGCAATTATGGAGGACTTAGCCAGAAGAGGAATTGATCCTCGACGCCCGGGTGGGAATCCGACGCCTTTGTCCACTCAGCTACTAACTAATTAAGTGTTAAGTTAATTTAGTGTTTTATTACTTATTATTCATGTAATGTCTAGATATATTATATATATTTTTATTTATTTCTAATAAAACATCTAACAGTTACACTCCTATGAGTCATCAACAAAACTTATTACGAAACATTAAATTGTTACAAATTTAGTTTTATGTAAACAAGTTTTCACAGCAAGCAACTAACTAATCATCTCGCCGTTTTCGACGTTCTTACCGCAGGGGTAGGCAGAGAGGAGGGACCGCCATACAACTCTGTCTTGGGGCATCATTCACATTCACACATCGTCTCATACTCAGTAATATAATACAAGAGAGAGCGCTGTTGAGAGAGCTGTAGTCAGTTGTTACAAGGCTTGCCGGACTCGGCTAGATCTGGTCGTGTCTATATCTAGGGCTAGGGTATTTATACATTCATTCATAGCACATTTCGACATGGTGTTTTTATTTTTTCGTGTAACCAATTTTTTTCACAGTATTCTTAAAAATATATATATATAACATGTAACCTAATAAACCGTTGAGTTATGTCAATTTATTTCGCGTATCAAAACGTGTGGGCGGAGTCAACGGAGACGCGGGACACGAAGAACATTCTAACAATACTTCAAAGCCGTGTGATAATTTGGGATTTTTTTTGTCTCTTTCTTTCTCATAGTGTACGACGTAAAAAACCGGAGAAAGTGATTTATCCAAAATGTGTATAGGTTGGGTAAAAAGAATTAGCTCTCTCTCTCCATATATGGTTACTTCAAGGTGTCATACATACTCTTCTGTTATTCTGACTCTTTACATGGCCCGATTCGAGTATTTGATTCGCTTGATCGTGCTATATCTTTCTCGGGCATCCCCGACGTCTTCTTCCTTTCACCTTCGCGTCGTATATTCTTTTCACACTCCTTTCTTCTTTCATCCGCTCTACATGCCCAGACCTTCTAAGCGTTCCTTTCTTGATCCTATTCATTACGCTCACATCAGCCTTGCTCTCTTTTCGGACATCCACATTTTACCCTCAGACCAATAATATACAAGAGAGAGCGCTATAGAGGGAGCTGTAGTCAGTTTTTACGAGGTTTGCCGGACTCGGCTAGACCTGGGCGTGGCTAGAAATAGGACTAGGGTATTAAGTTCAGATCACGTAAATCAAATACTTGAGTCGGGTCATGTAAATAATAATAAATAATAATATTTGGATGATTTGTATAGCGCCGTTTTTGTGAAAAATCACCTCAAGGGCGCTGTACTGATCTTATTTTCTATCATTACATATTAATTCCTAATATAAATAAGAAAATATACGGGAACTGGCAGGTCCCATCAGATAGACACACTTAAAATTATAATTATGGTTTTTATTTTAAGAGTCAGTTAACATAAGAGTATGTATGAGACGATGTGAATGATGTGCCAAGACAGAGTTATACGGCGGTTCGTCCTCTCTGCATACCCCTTTGGGGAAACGGCGTGATGGTTAGTTAGTTACTTAGTTAAGGCATTGTCAAGCATTGTACTGTCAAACGGAAATTAACGTAAAAAAATATTCTTAATAAGACCATGTTTAGAAATTAATTTATTGAATACTTTTTCAATATTATGAATCTTTTTGTATGAGAAAACTTAGATTTATTTGTAAAGATGAATTATTCATTGTAAGGTTTTTAGCAAACATAAAATACTTCATATTAAAACATTAATATCTATAGGAGAATGTGTTTATTTTAGGGTGACAGAGCTATTTTATTTTTTTTATTTTTTTTTTATTTTAGTACATATAACAGGCATGATGCCCAAGACATGTATACATGAGTGGTTATTTAATTGGAATATTTAAAAATAGTAAGTAATCAAGTAAAAGTTTATGAAAAATGCAAAAGTGAATGAATAACAAACAAAATCAAAAAAGAATACGAAACGAATAGCTCAACGTTTGCTTAAATAATAATGGAAGTTTATAGTTGAAATAAAGTATTAATATACTTAATAATTTGATAATCCTTGTGTGCTGTCAGAAATATTTAAAACTGTTGAAATACTTGTGAAAAGTGATGTATTCAACTCATTATGGATATATTTTGACATGCGTTCATAGCACATATCGACATGATGTTTGGTTTATTTGTGTAACCACCCTTTCCCAGTATTTTAATCAACAACAATATAGGACATAACCTCAAAAACCGGTGTGTTATGCCGCATAACAAAAGTGGGCGGAGTCGCCGGAGACGCGGGAGACGGAAAACATGCTAACATACCTAAAAGCGGTGTGATATTTTGCGAAAACTTTTGTTGTCTCTTTCTCTCTCACGGCGTAAGACGTAAAAACCCGGAAAAGGGTAAATTTTCATAGGCTGGGTAAAAAAATAGCTCTCTCTCTCTCTCTCTCCATATATATTCATAATCTAAGAATCCAACTTTATTATGGCATTGTTCATTCACAGATACAATCAGTGGATAATTCCAAAACTCTAAACAATGTTGACAAAGTCAATAACAGTTCATTCAAGTTCACTTTTGCAAAAACATTGCGTCAAATTCCACCTCCAATAAGAGAATGAACAAGGAACGAATTTCATACATGATTTGAAGGTGAAATACCTTTTGTTAGCAATGACTATCGCGTCGAGTGGTAAGACGCTCCACTACGAATCCAAAGGTCGCGGGTTCAAACCCGGCGTGCGCCAATAACTTTTATTCAATTCAAACGTGTCATAACGCATTTAATTCATATAAAAATAATGTTAAGTTTATTTGTGGCACGTTCCAGAGTGGTAGATACTCTAAGTATCGCCCTGGTGAAAGACCACCATTCAGAATCAAAACGTCACTTGAAATAGCTTTAGCCGTGTTTGGTGAATAGCCAGATACTTCCCAACCTTCCTCTTTCCCATCTCCTTCCCCTCCTCGATACCTTCAGCCTCACAACATACCCCAATTGGGGATGCCATAGTATCACTGGCTCTAGACGGTTGGGAGGAATTGGGACTCTAGTGAAACATGAAATAAAATTAAAAAACCACTTTGTTTAGGACCAATTAAAAAAAAAACAACTTGTATTAAGGACCGGTTTCGTTTAGCCTAAGCATCATCAGGGCAAAAATCAAACTAAATAAATACTCGTAAATAGTGTTCGATTAAATATATACATACAGAGGGAGAACACAGTATAAAATAAAATAAGAGAACAATGAGAAAACAAAATAATGACATAATATATATTTAACCTCGATTTTTTCTCTGTCCGTGCATCTGGGTTGGTATCAGAACTTCTTTGTGGGCTGCTTAGTTCGCTTTGACGGCCTGCGCGGTCCTCGACTTCTAATCCAGGGGTCGCGGGTTCAAATTCGCATTTTTCATGCGCAAATAAATTGAAAACAAAACGTTGTTTGAAATGTTTTTGGGCGTGTTCGGTGACCAGATCTGAATAGCCAGGTACTTCCTTACCCCTCTCTTCTTCTTCTTACTCTCCCCACTATATTTACCCTAACGACATACCTTGATTGGGATGCCATAGTCTCACTGGCTCCAGACGGCTGGAAGCAGTTTCACAAAACAAGACTAAAGCCAATATTGTAAATATATACTCGTAGCAGTACAATATTAGGATGTTTCCCGTAAACTCATGCAATTTCTCATTATTCTTTTATCATCTTCTCAGTTGACGTTTCGCCTCTTTCATTTCATATTATCTGTCTCTTTTTCTCTGTTCCTTTGTTATAATTTAAATGTTATTCTATTATTTTCTCACTGTTCTCTTATTTTATTTTATATTGTTTTCTCCCTCTGTATGTATATATAACCGCACACTTTGTATTTTTCGTTTAGTTAATTGTTTCACCCTGATGATACTTAGGCTGATGATGAGGTTTCATACAAAGTTATTATTTGATTTTCATTAAGATTAAAGCCTCAAAATTTAATTCTGAACGTTTAGATGGATTAAATAATGTAGACACGTTACTGAGACAACGCGCCTGGTTGCACTAATCCAAGTCGACGAGACATACCTTCGAAACACGCTTCGTATAGCAATCTCTTCCGCACACACATATTCTTTGAACGACTATCCTTTTCATAAGCGGGTGAAACTGAAAACTAGACGGTGCTAGTGGTGCTACATTTTTCGTAAGATTTGTTGTGAATATGACGTGTCTTGTATTTTATGTCTATGTCTGAATGGCGGTTTTTCACCGGGGAGATACTGAGAGTATCTTCCGTATATTTTGGTGGTCGAGGATCATAACCGCTCGACCTCGGAGGCCGTTAGTGAAACTTGTGACTTGTGTGGCTTCCATGTTTACTTGAGAAATGGTCACAAATTGATGATTCATTGAAAATACCTACAAAAGGTCAGCTATTATGGGTCTGCCGCCGAGAGCTCCGTTCTAACACGTCTTTCTACAACATGCGCAGTTATGCTTGAGAATTTGAGAGAAAGGTCACGACGGAGCTCTCGGCGGTAGGAATATAATTGGCTTTTCGGGGAGGTATTCATTTAACGGTTTATAACGTACGTAAGATTTATTTTAAGTTATGACCTCACAGCATAAATATACAAGAGAGGGGGCTGCTGTAGTCAGTTTCGATGAGCTTTGACGGACTCGGCTAGGCCAGGGCGTGGCAAGGACTAGGGCTAGGGATTTATACATCAATTCATAGCATATTTTCTAACAATTTATTAAACTAGAAAGCAATAACTTGTTTCTATTGGAAACTAATTACCAAGTTGAATTATTAACAATGTAACCTCCAACGACTATTAAAGACACATTTTTCTAAAAATATCCTATTTCTTTTTAAAAACTCCTACGCCAAGCTCAAGAGCTAGTTCTCTTCTTTGGCGTAGTAATACAAACAAAAAAGAAGTTATAAACATATCAAATGTACTAACCTTTATATCTCTAAATTACAATATGTATTATGTTTAATATATATATATATATGCTTTTATTATTTAATCGAATTACTTTTCTTCAATATTATTTTTTTTATATATTTAAGTAACTATCCATATTGTGTAACATTGATATAATTTCTATATAATGTAAACTTTTTTTTCTTTTTTGTAAAATAAATAAAAAAATAAAAAATAAAATGTCGACATAATGTTTTTTTTGTATGTAACCACTTGTTCACAGTATTGTTATAAACAAAATATAGCATAAAACCTAAAAAAACCGTTGATTTATGTCCATTTATGTCGCGTATCAAAATTGTGGGCGAAGTCAACGGAGACGCGGAACACGAAGAACATCCTTACAATACTTTAAGCGGTGTGATAATTTAGAAAAATTTGTTTTATTTAAACTAGCAATTAATATGTAATAATAGAAAATAAGATCTGCACAGCACCCTTGGGGTGATTTTTATCAAAAAACGGCGCTATACAAGTCATCCAAATATTATTATTATTGTCTCTTTCTTTCTCATGGTGTACGACGTAATTTTTTATCGGGGTGCTTCAAATTTTCGTCAAATTTGACGACGTCATATTTTACATCAACATAATTGACATCGTCATATTTGACAGCGTTCTTGAGGTGATATTTTTTCGCTAAAACGGCGCTATATAAAATAGTTAATATTTAATTATTATTAATTGTCACATTCGACATAGTCACATTTGACATCGTCACATTTGACATCGTCACATTTGACATCGTCGCATTTGACATCGTCACATTTGACATCGTCACATTTGACATCGTCACATTTGACCACGTCACATTTGACATAGTCACATTTGACATCGTCACATTTGACATCGTCACATTTGACATGGTCAAATTGCGAAATGACGCTTAACAAGGAAGTTTTTATTCATTCCTCCTCATTAAGTATGGTAGCGCTTGACAATGATATCTTTGCAGGCCG
Organism: Drusus annulatus; assembly: GCA_022651775.1. Lineage (NCBI taxonomy): Eukaryota > Metazoa > Arthropoda > Insecta > Trichoptera > Limnephilidae > Drusus > Drusus annulatus. Next base: position 220,362 of record JAGWCC010000616.1, read on the forward strand.
TCATATTTTTTTGTAATTTATCTGTCCTTTGATTTAGTTTCTTCAAACTTAACTGTATTTTTTTATGATGTAAAGCGATTCTAAGGCATTTTGGTAATGTAGTGAGAATGTAAGGAAAGAGGAAGGTTGGGATGCATCTGACTATTCAGATCTGTGCAAGAAACACAGCTAAAGGCGTAAAGCGTCATTTATGCAATTTGACAACAAAGCACCAAATTTATTTGTTTCAATAAAGCGGCAAAATCTCTTGAACTACTAACTGAGTAATTTAATTTTCACAGTTGTTTATTTGTGCAGTTTTTAAGGAAATACAACTTATTTAAGCTCTCAAAGTCATTTCCATCAGGGGCTATGGGGCTTCCAATCAACCGAATAATTAACTGTCAAAAAAACAAGACATAATATTTGACTTGTCATTGTTTTCTTGGGTTAACTAAATTTTGCTGTCGGAATGAGCCTCTTGCATGCATATTTGATTGTGTTGAAAAAAAATCACAAGAATAAAATTAATTAAATAAAATAAAAAATAGGTAAGGCTTTTCAATTTTAGGCCTGACATTTAAATTCACAATTATAAACTGATATTTATTATACTAACTAACCATCACGCCGTTTTCCCGCATGGGTAGACAGACAGGACGGACTGCCATAAACACACTCTGTCTTGGCACACATTCCTTGCTTCATCCACATTCACGCACCGTCTCATACATGCTCTTCTGTTATTCTGACTCTTCACGTGGCCCGAGTATTTGATTCACTTGATCGTACCCGACTTGTTCTTCCATTCACTTTCGCGTCATATATTTTTTTCACACACCTTTCTTCGTTCATTCGCTCTACATATCAAAACTGTCAAAATGTCCCTTTCTTGATCCTATTCATTACGCTTACATCAGCCTTGCATTCTTTCCGGATATCCACATTGTTAATACGGTCATACATGGTTCTACCGCACATACACCTCGGGGATCTCATTTCTACAGCATTCGGTCTACTTTTATCCTTCCTCTGCCAGTTCCACGCCTCACTGCCGTACATCAGGGTTGGTATCATACTCTTCACATGGCCCGATTCGAGTATTTGATTAACTTGATCGTGCTATATCTTTCTCGGGCGTCCCCGACGTCTTCTTCCGTTCACTTTCACGTGGTATATTCTTTTCACACTCCGTTCTTCGTTCACTCGTTCTACATACCCAATTGTCTAAGCGTCCCTTTCTTTATGTTATTTATTACGCTTTCATCAGCCTTGCATTCTTTCCGGATATCCACATTTTTAACAATGTCATACATGGTTTTACCCTTGAAGGAACAATATATGGAGGGATAGCTAATTTGTTTTACCCAACCCATCCGAAATTGTAATAAATCACTTTTTCCGAGTTTTTACATCGTACACCATGAGAGAGAAAGAGACAACAAATTTCTTGGACGGCTTCTATATACTGTCGTAATGATCTTAAGCTGGTTATTTTCGCTGGTTAACGGCGAGACTCCGCCCATATTTTTTATTTTGCCACTAAACTTGACACAACTAAACGGTTTTTTAGGTTAGATGCTATATTTTTGTTGATAAAAATACTGTGAAAAAGTGGCTATACGAATACACAAAAACATTATGTCGATATGTGATATTAATGGATGTATAAATACCGTAGCCTCAGTCTTAGCCACGCCCATTTGCGCCGAGTCATGTTAAAATCATCAAAAACAAGTCCAAAACTGACTTCACTGGCTTTGGCTTGGGCTACCTCTTGTATACTCTAAGGTTTTACCCTTTGGGTAAGAATATACGAGTATATGCAAAGGTACCTTTGTGAAACAGTGTAGTCAGTATTGTTGACTTCATACTGAGTCGATAGAAAGAGACAAATATGTATTGAAGGATGTTGCATAGCCTATTAGTTACCGCCAACATGGAATTCTGTCATTTTTAATAAACCTATTTGAACACATTGAACAAAACAATTTCAGTTCAGCATTAAAATTATATACAACAATAAACTTTGTAAAACATCACTTTATTTGAGTTAACCGCCAACCAGGTTTCGCTTTTCTGCTTCTTCAGGGCTTTTACATTAACTAAATAACATTACATACAGACAGGATACATATAGGACAGTGATGAAAGAGAGAGATACAAGATACAGCAGAGGGAGACAGAATTACATACAGAGAGATAATATAAGGTAGTATTTAATGGCAGAGAGAGAAACAAGAAATAGTAGAGGGAGACAGAGGTATAAGTATAATAGAGGTAGACAACTAATCGAAGTTGGAGCGGGTACAGGGATGTGGAAAATGACGTTACATATATATAGACACGTTGTAGCGCTCTCAAAGTGGCAAGCAATAATCACGCTAGTTGGTGTGATCGGCGTTTAAGCCGATTTAGTACTAAACGGTCACGCGTCGCTCGAGGTCGTTTCAAGCAAGTATGGAACGCGGTCCGAACTTCGGATCTGTTTCGTTCATACACATATATTCTATGAATGTCTATCTCTGTCATACATGACCGATGTTTGAATGATGAATTTACTGGTAACGTGTGTGTTTTGCTTGCCACATTTTGTGTTAATATTCTAAGGCTATAACGTGTCTATATATGTAACGTCATTGGATGTGGGGGGTTTTTTTTTTACCTGAAAAAATCAAATAGAAAACCACTCTTTGAAAAATACTACTTGAATACATCTCTTACATGAAAAAATGCATAGGGTATCAGACTAAATAATTTGGAAATCCTGGACATTAAGAAAGCAGCTTATAATAATTCAGACTTAATTAATAAACAAACAAAAATTATGAATACCATAGTTATCACGCACATACTTTGTTTTTTCTTTTTTTTTTAAAAGAAAGGCAAACGTTCCCGGGTTACGAATAACCTGACAATATTTGAAAAACTCCTACTGCCATCATAAGAAGTGGAAGATGTTGCTTGTGCAATGATGGAGGACTTAGCCAGCAGAGGAATTGAACCCACGACGCCCGGGTGGGAATCCGACGCGTATGTCCACTCAGCTACCGACCGGTCTGACGCCTCAGGGATCTCATCTCCACAGCGTTCAGTCTAGTTTAATAATAATAATAATATTTGGATAATTTGTATAGCGCCGTTTTTGTGAAAAATCACCTCAAGGGCGCTGTACAAATCTTAATTTCTACTTTATATCAATTCTTAGTTTATATAAATATACAGCAACATACTTACCTGGCAGGTCACTTCTGGCAGGACACAATCACCATAACATAATAACTTAAAATTTATAATAATTTATTTTTTATTTCTTTATTATAATTTTTTTAATTTTTAGGGCATGAGAGCAAATTTAAATAAAGTATATCGGAGGTATTTTTGATTTTAATCCTTCGTTTGTTTTATTTAACGTCGTAGGGCGTTATTTATGTCTTTTGTCAGATGCTAAACGAAAAGAAAACTCCGTCTAATAATTAAGAAAATAAATCATGCAAGTGGCCCTGTTTACATGGATTAATTTAAAATTTATTCTCGTCACGTCTTGAACTGTCAACGTTCTCATATAAATCTCAGAAGGAAAACGAAAAGGCAAAACGAAATCTCCGAATGTAATATTATCCGTTCTGATTTGTGTCGCAATAAATCTTCTCCAAATTAATCTCGGAATTCCTCGCATTTTCTGCTTCTGAAAATAACAACACGTTTAAAGCGGCTCGCAGGTGTGACATAGACCCCCTGCTCCAGGACGGCTTCTAGTAAATAGTTTTATAAACAGTTAATGTACACATGCGCTGTTTTTTTTTTTTTACTTGAATACCGCCCAAGAGTCTCAACTGCTCCCAACCGTCTAGAGCATAGAGTTGGTAGAGTAGTATCTATCCAAGGCAGTGAATTCAGTTTTGGACTTGTTTTTGATGATTTTAACATGACTCAGCGCACCTGGGCGTGGCTAAGACTAAGGCGAGGGTATTTATACATCCATTCATATCACATATCGACAATGTTTTTGTTAATTCGTATAGCCACTTTTTCACAGTATTTTTATCAACAAAAATATTGCATATAACCTAAAAAAACCGTTTAGTTGTGTCAAGTTTAGTGGCATAGTAAAAAATGTGGGCGGAGTCCCGCCGTTAACCAGGACCTTGAGATCATTGTGACAGTATATAGAAGCGGTCTATGAAATTTGTTGTCTCTTTCTCTCTCATGGTGTACGACTTAAAAACTCGGGGAAAGTGATTTATTACTATTTCGAATGGGTTGGGTAAAACCTCAGAGTAAGAATCTAATGGAGGGATAGCTAATTTGTTTTACGCGTTGGCGCAAAAAAGAAATTGTCCAAAGAAGCGAAGATAGCAGTCCACAATGGAGTGCTTATACCAACCCTGATGTATGGCAGTGAGGCATGAAACAAGCAGAGGAAGGATGAAAGTAGACCGGATGCTGTGGAAATGAGATCCTTGAGACGAATGCGGTAAAACCATGTGGTCATACATATTAAAAATGTGGCTATCCGGAAAGAATGCAAGGATGAGGTGAGCGAGCAGGATCAAGAAAGGGACGCTTAGATGGTTTGGGCATGTAGAGCGAATGAGTGTGAAAATAATATATGATGCGAAAGTGAATGGAAGAAGTAGTTGAGGACGCCCGAAAAAGACATGGCACGATCAAGTAAATCAAATACTTGAATCGGGTCATGTGAAAAGTCAGAATAACAGAAGAGTATGTATGATACGATGTACGAATATGAATGAAGCAAGAAGTGTGTGCCAAGACAGAGTTATATGGCGGTCCGTCCTCTCTGCCTACCCCTGCGGGGAAACGGCGTGATGGTTAGTTAGTAAGTAATATATAGAAGCAAACTCCCTGCAGATCACTTCAGATAAACACTTTGCATGGAGGCGAAAACTTTCAGTAACGCCCTGGTGGAAATCTCACCATTCAGACTTGAAACGTTGCTACTTGAAATGGTTTCAGCCGCGTTTGGTGACCAGATCTGAATAGCCAGGTACTTCCTTACCTCCTTCATTCTGGAGTGAAATATACTATACTCAGTATCGCCTTGGTTGAAAATTACAATTTAGAATCTGTAAGTAGCTTGCGATCGTTTTGGTGACTAGGTCTGAATGGCCAGGTACCTGCTTAAAAATCTTCTACTTTCCAGAGTGGTGGACACTCTCAGTATCGCCCTGCTGCATTATCATAATTTATAATCTAAAAGTAGCTTGCGATTGTTTCAGCCGTGTTTGGTGACCCGATCTGAGTGGCCAGGTACCTGCTTACAAATTTTCTACACCCCAGAGTGGTAGTATCACCCTTTTAAAATATCACAGTTAAAAACCGATTTTAGATGGCTGAAGGGCCACAATACTCTTAAGAATCAAACGAGATTTAGAGCTTTCGATAAAAAAAATAATTATAAAAACTGTATATTTAACTAATTTTCGACCAAAGTGTCGCTTGAGCCCTTTTGCCTTTCGAGCGACGGTATATTAATCCTGTTCAAATTTCACACCTTGTCTATGATAATTTTTAAAACCTTGAAAAACCAGCTTGGATTAAAAAGCGTGTAGCAATTAGCAGACTGGTTCCATCTTGGATTGTGTTTAATCAAAAAATTTAATTAAAAATATAATTAAAAACATATCCATTTATAGAAAATCTCCATTACACAATAGATCACCTCACAAATGAGATTCAAAACTGGTTTTCTAACTTAAAGTCCATTGCACATGAGCCGGTTTCTTGAGCGATGCATCTTTATTTATTACTTGTACATTTGATCACGATCAATTGTTTACAAACACTTGAGTAGTCTCCATATGGAGAGAGAGATAAATATTTTTACCCAACCTATACAAATTTGCGATAAATCACTTTTTCATCATAAATCATAAATCACGTTCATAAATCACGTTCTTACGTCGTAAACCACGAGAGAGAAAGAGACAAGAAAAGTCGTCACATTATATCGCAACACTTCTCAGTATGTTGGGAAGTTCTTCGTCCGCGCTGACTTCGCATCATGGAGTCGCATAACTTACGTCAACGGATTTTGATGTTATTTCCTATATTTGTGTTGATTAAAATATTTGCAGTGGTTAAACAAATAAATCAAACATGATGGTGATATGTGCTATGCGCGAATGTTCAAATAAGACCAAACAAAGATTATAAAACATCACTTTTCAGAGGTTTTTCAAAAGTTTTAAATATTTATGACCGAACTTTAGTGTTTTCACATTTTTAATGATATAAAGACCTAAAATCAACAAAAAGCTTCCATCATTATTTAGGCAAACCTTATGTTATTAGTGTTTGTGTGATATTTTGACTTTATAAATCATTTTAATGGTGTATTGATATTGTTTTGTTTAATGTGTTCAAATATGTTTATTGAAAATGTCCGAATTCCATGTGGGCGGTAACTAACAGGCTATCCAACACAAATATAGAAAATAACCTGAAAATCAGCTGACGTAAGTTATGCGACTAGATGATGTGAGGTTAGCGCGGACGGAGAACATCCTTACATACTTAAAAGTGTTGAAATATAAGGTGAAGATTTTTCTTGTCTCTTTCTCTCTCGTGTATAGGTTGAGTAAACATGTTTAGCTCTCTCTCTCCGTGTATATTCTTACTCCAAGGTTAGTTGAGACGTAAGGCGTTAACTATAATTCGAAAAAAAACGCCAACGCCGTTATCGTTGACGATTGTTAACTGTTAAATATAACCGTTGAAAATAACGCCAAAGTTGACTTTTGGTAGACTATAAATAAATACTTTATTTTTTAAATTACATATAAGTACACATAGTGTCCTTGAGGTGATTTTCCCACGAAAACGGCGCTGTAAAAGTTATCCATTTATTATATTATTAAGTCTAGATTTTAAATTAAACACACTAATAATACAATGCAATAGTAAAAAAGCAAAATAATATATTGCGTCATATTGTCTACTATAACTTAATTTATTTGCTTACTAGGTATTTGCAGCTAGATATATTTTGATACAGAAATCACTGCGCTTAACTGACTCGTATAAAACGGGCTCATCGAGAAAAGCAAATACATTGTCGGCCGTCCAATAAAATTAATCGAGAATCGATAAATTATATCCGTTTAACTTCGACATAGAGCAATAATATACAAGAGAGAGCGCTGCTTTAGTCAGTTTTTATTAGGTTTGCCGGACTCGGCTAGACCTGGGCATGACTAGGGCTAAAGAATAATCCATTCATATCAATTTCGATATAACGTTTTTTTTTATTCGTACAACCACTTTTTCACAGTATTGTAATAAACAAAAATATAGCATGTACCCTAATAAACCGTTGAGTTATGTTCATTTATTTCGCGTATCGTAACGTGTGGGCGGCGTCCACGGAGACGCGGGACACGAAGAAAATTCTAACCATAGAGTTGGTAGAGTAGTATCTATCCAAGGCAGTGAAGTCAGTTTTGGACTTGTTTTTGATGATTTTAAACTGACTCGGCGCACCTGGGCGTGGCTAAGACTAAGGCTACGGTATTTATACATCCATTCGTATCACATATCGACATAATGTTTTTGTTTATTCGTATAGCCACTTTTCACAGTACTTTTATCAACAAAAATATAGCATATAACCTAAAAAACCGTTTAGTTGTGTAAAGTTTAGTGGCGTAATAAAAAATGTGGGCGGAGTCCCGCGGTGAACCAGGAGCTTAAGATCATTGCGACAGTATATAGAAGCGGTCTATGAAATTTGCTGTCTCTTTCTCTCTCATGGTGTACGCCGTAAAAGCCCGGGGAAAGTGATTTATCGCAAGTTTGTGTAGGTTGGGTTAAAATAATTAGCTCTCTCTCCATATATTGTTACTTCAAGATTCTAACAATACTTTAAAGCGGTGTGATAATTTGAGATATTTTTTTGTCTCTTTCTTTCTCATGGTGTGCGACGTAAAAACCCGGAGAAAGTGATTTATCCCAAATTTGTATAGGTTGGGTAAAAAGAATTAGCTCTCTCTCCATATATTGTTACTTTAATATCCACTACATTGGTTCTGAAACCGAAAATAATGGACAGCTGACTTATACAGTGGTAGATGTTGTTTATAACGGTGAATTTATATAGCGCAGTTTTGTGATATTTCACCTCAAGTGCGCTTCACACTAGGTTACTTAACCCAATATAATAAGGAGAAAAATCGTCGCCGGAAAGGCAAAAGGGCTCAAGCGACACTTTGGTTAAAAATGAGTTAAATATGTAGTTTGGATCAGTTTCTTTTCTGCTTTTTCAACAAAAATAAACATATTGACATTTTGTATATTTGCAACCCTACCAAAAAGGCTGTACAAATTTAATAAAGCCAGAGTTCACCGTTAGAGTGTTGTGCCTGCTACATGTTCAGTCGACAGTTGACGGTCTCCGTAGTCGAGTGATAGTACGCTCGACTACGAATCCGAAGGTCACGAGTTCAAACCCGGCGCGCGTCAATAACTTTTTATTTGATTAATATGTGTCACAACACATTTAATTCATGTAAAATAATAAAAAGTATATTTGCGGCACGTTCCAGAGTGGTGGATACTCTAAGTATCGCCCTGGTGAAAGACCGCCGTTCAGAATCGAAACGTTGCTTGATTGAAATGGCAGGTACTTTGTAACCTTTCTCTTCCCCATCTCCTTCTCCTCACCGCTACCTCCAGCCTCACAACATACCCCAACTGAGGATGCCATAGTCCTACTGGCTCTAGACAGTTGAGAGCAGTTGGGGCTCTTGTGCGGTATTCACTATAAAAAAATAAATAAAAAGTCAATTCGCCAATTTTTTTTGCACAATGTTCTTTTCATTAATGTTTCTGTCCATCTAGAATTAGATTACGTGCAATTTTCGCGACACCAGAGCTCACCGTGTATACGTTTTTAATTGAACCGTATACGGCAGTATGTAGTTTTTTTTTTTGCGACAGTTTTGAAACGTTTATCTAGCCTTTATAGCAAAGGCAGCATTACTTAATTTTCCCATTTTGGAAATGCCGCATGCGCCGCAGGCTGACATTTTTACGAGCCCGCGTTCGCTCCCCGGCCGCAGTACAAATGATATTTTATTTTGATTTATTGTCACCGAGCCCCGTTCCCTTTGCGCCTTTCGCAAAGCTTTAAAGGCCCCCCTTAAAATAATGTCACTAAATACAAAATAACGTCAGACCGACTTTTTAAAAATTATTTGAATGTATGATTTTTTGTTTCGCTTGATGAATACTGCGCTAGAGTCAAAACTCCCCGGAGCCAGCGGGATTATAGCACTCGTAATTGAGGCTTGTTCTGAGAATGACGCAAGTGGCAAGGTAGACATCTACCTCTGGCTATTTAATAACAATAATATTTGGATGATTTGTATAGCGCCGTTTTTGTGAAAAATTGCCTCAAGGGCGCTGTACAGGTCTTATTTTCCATTATGTTAAGTCACGCTAAATGTACGCCTCCTTTAAACAGGCACAAAATATAGGATGACGAGTTCGTGTTTCCCAAGGATTCACTTACCTTTTTAAATGCCCACCCGGTTAGCTTCAGTCGGTAGAACGGATCTTTCTCCGTGTTTGAAATTCGTTTATTTTGGTTTCGAGAGGACCTTCTTCTTCTTCGCTAAAAATGGGGGTTACAAAAATAACCCATACCTGCAGGGTTTAAGGAATTTTAACAATAATACACTCTAAATGCTCTCTCGGATTATATTTGAGAATATTGATTCTACGCCCAGGAAAAGCTTGATTAACTTGGTGGATAACGTTAGAATTGGGTACTCGTAGAGACAAACTATTATACTAAATTGTTCAATTACCACCGATACTGGAAAATGCGTGGATCCTGCGCGCTGAGAATCCTTCTGTCCAGTCTGATAGCCGAGAAACCTCGCTAGTTATTTCCTCGATGGTGGCTGCCGGGGATCGTAGCGACTCGGATTATCCAACGCAATATTTAATTTTATTTGCCATTTCACCATAAGCGGTAAATACTGTATTGACTCTAAAAACCGTTAACTGCACTATTCGGCGTCTACTGCGAAGACTCTAATATCCACTCTGTTTCGCGGTCGAACGTTGAACGTTGAAAGTTCAATCTTGAATCTTGAAGGTCTCAAATTTTAACCAAATCCTGTACTGTATGACAAATTCAGAAAGTCCATTCTTTTAATTTCGCCCCCATGCCCTAAATCGGAAAAAAAAAATTATAATAATAATTAAATAATAATCATAATTTTTAAGTTAATAATTGTGTCTATCTGGAGGTAAGTATGTTCCTGTATTTTCTTATTTAAACTAGGAATTAATATATAACGATAGAGAGTAAGATCTGTACAGCGCCCTTGAGGTGATTTTTCACAAAAACGGCGCTATACAAATCGTCCAAATATTATTATTATTATTGTCTACACTTGAATGATCCTCACATTGCACCATAATAAATAGATTTTTAACCAGCGGGAAAATTCAAAATCGCACTGGATCGAATTTATCGTGCTTCATAACAATTATTACATATTAATTCCTAGTTTAAATGAGAAAATGTACAGGAACATACTCACCTGGCAGGTCCTATCAGATAGACACACTTATTAACTTAAAATTTTAATTATGATTTAATTTTATTTTTTGCGTCTATTTCCATATATTTTTTTTATATATTGACAATACTGAAGGTATCTACCACTCTGCGACGTGTAGACGGGGTTGGGGTAGGCAATAGGAAGGTTAGGAAACACCCGTCTATTCAGACCTAGTCCCGCAATGCACCACAGCTGAGGGGCTTAGAAGCAAAGGCAGCAATCTCCTTCATTTTAAATTAGTTCTTGGAAAGTTGATTTAAAGTTTAATGCACTTTTCTTTTGTGAATACGTTGATAAATTTATAGATAATTGTTTCAAATTGTGCCTAGTTTAATGTGCACTAACATTTTTGCACACTTCATTCTCCATTTCTTTATAATAATCATTCAAAAGTTGACAATGCTACAGAACCGTTTTTGGAGATTGCTGCCTTTGCTTCTAAGCTTCTCAGCTAGCATCGTCTTTAACTACGTTTTTATCAATAAGGTTTTCAGTGGGTAAAATCATATTTCGATACAGTGCTTGAAACAACTTCAGCTGTATTTAGTCACAAGATCTAAATAGTTTAGATCTTTCCAATCTTCCTCTTTCTCATTTCCTTTACCTCCCGCTACCCCCAGCCTCAAAGCATTCCTAAATTTAACGTTTCCATAGTCCCACTGGCTCTGGACAGATACATCTTTTGTTTGGTAACAGCATAAAAGGTCTACTTTTATTTTTATATAGAGTTGAACCAGATGCGTTCCTCCTAAAGAACATGCAACAAACTAATTTAAATAAAAAATACATTTATTAAAATCTTTTATTATTACACTTTTAACGTTCGGTTAGGTTACATTCAAAGAGAATTCACATGAAAATGGTTATCTGAATAAAATACCATTTTTTGTATGTTTTTTAAAAAATCGGGAAAATCCCCTTTTTCGGCTGAACCCCCCAATTCAAAATGATTGTTTTTGTCCGGTTTATTGTCCTTCCGTGAATTACTGACTAGTACCGGATAGGCGGGGAGATAATTCACTTTTATAATGTTCTTTCAAATGCGAATTTTGTGATAAAAAATATTCACAATGCTTTCCGAAATACAACAGTGTAGTGGAAAATTATATTGTAATCGAATACGCGGTGCAGTTTGACACGGATAACTTTGCAGGTGACCCGAAAATGAAATGTAGTCGCCATTTTTTTGTTATTTGGCTGTCATAATAATTGCAGTTCTATTTTTATGATATGTATATATTTTCAGCGTTATTGTCAGCTTTGCGGGAAGATCTTAAAAATATGAGTAAATAAATAGGAGTCTTTTTGTTTTTTTGAACGGTCCAAGTCGAACGCTGATTCTTGGCCCTGTACCCGACGTGATCAGGTACACAAGTAAACTGTATAGGGTAGCGGTCCCAATCTGTGAGATGCTCCAAGGGGTCGTCTCGTTGTAAGGGAGACGACGGGTTCAGCTTGTAGGGCCTCGGCTTTCAAGTGAAGATGCTGCGGGTCTGGTCCAGAGAGAGGTGTAGTCAGGCGGTCCAGGGGGGCAGGCGATGGTCAAATAAAAGTCAGGAGTCAAGTTGAAGGCGATGTCAGGGCGAAGATGAGTCAAGGTGAATGGTACTGGTGGAGGATGCTGGTGATCTGCCTTCCTCTGGTTTTTGCGCAATTTATATTGCGCTCCAGAGCGCGACCACGGATTTGGGAGATTTGTATGGGGGAATTTTGTTTCCCCCTTTCTCGCTCTTTCCGGGTCGCTGGCAATTTTGTGGGATAGATTTAATTAATCTATCCCCTTCTCCTAAGCATCACCTTTAACCTCAACTTCTCCACACTCTTCCATCATTTTTATTAAGTTCGGAAATACAGATTAAAAATACAGTTTTCAAATAATGCCCGGTTTTTTGGGGCTAAACTCTTAATAACTAACTTATACTAACATTTACATATATGAAATTACAACAGTTGTGTAGCTGGGGGCCGAGTTATCACCCCGGTATATTTTATTTGGCCGGGTGATTAACCTGGCCCCCGTGAAAGGGTTAGAAAGATTAATTTTTCTCCCGGACCCGCTCGCGCAAGAATCGTTACGCCGGCTGGGATCGGGCCGCGCTACGCGCCCGTCATCCCGCTTCTCGTTTCCTTAGTCTGGCTGACCTACCCCGAAGGGCTGATTGCTTTACGTCATTCGGGCTTATCAAGCCGGGAGAAATATACATTACAATGATTAACATTTCTAAATAATATACAATAATCTTAATGCTACACATTTATCGTGGACCATGTACGTCCGACACAGGCCCATTTCGGCTTTTTATCAAATTGCGATCCGCCGTAGGGCGGTAAGGTTATGCCGCTATGCTTGTGAGCTGATCACAATGTGATTAAACTTTTTGAAAACTGTTCTTATATTAAATCTAAATTAATGCAATATAAAAAATAATTTAATTTAAATTAAATTACTATTTAAATAAATTTAATTCAACTCAAAATAGTGTTTGAATTGAGTTAATATTGAAATCAATTCCATTAAAATTAATTTAATTAAAATAAAATTAGTATTTTAATTAATGTAATCAGGATTAATTTTAAATTTAAGTTAATTTAATTCTATATTAAGTTAATATTCAAATAAAGTTAATATTAAAATTAATTTAACTAAAATAAAGTTGATATAATAATCAAGTTTATTATTTAAATTAATTAAATTTAAATTAAGTAAGTATTATTATTAATTTCATTCAAATTAAGTAAATATCAAAAATAATTTGATTAAAATTAAGTTAATGTTAAAATTAATTTAATACAAATTCTAAAAATCTTCCGAGTCTAATAACTATAACTGAATAGTCAGACACTTCCTAATCTTTATATTCCCTATCTCCTCCCCCTCCCCTCTCCCTACAGTCTCACAACATACCTCAATTACTCGTATATTTAAAAATAATTCAAACGAATTTGTAACCCGTTTTTTTAGTCTATCTTTGTCGAATGTAAAGGAATTTGTTTACAAGTTTTAATGTGTGCATTCTGTTGACATACTTATGTAAAGGTTCGGTTTCTAAACCATTAACGACCATTACCGACCTAGTCACTAATCACCGAGATAGCCATCGGGGCAACCCGCATTCCAGAGCTAGTTTGGGTATTCTACAAAATACCGTGGTTATTCGAGAGAGTTATCAGTTCGTTCTATAATACAAAATAAATTATAAAGTTTAATTTTTGTCCTCAAAATTAGATAGTTCTCTCTGAATATCAAAGATGGTAGCACTTCTGTTTGTAGCTAGCACGTGAATATTTACGTGAGCGTACGACAAACGTTTTACGGCATTAATAGTGTCAAATTTGAAACTCTGACTTTTTTATGAAAAAAATACGTAATTTCAAATGGATAATAATCTCAAGTATCCGAAGCCGGTGGGGCTATGGAATCCCCGATTGGGGTGTGTTGTGTGGCTGCAGGGAGTGGGGAGGGGAAAGAGATGGGGTAAAAAAGGTTGATACGTATTGTTGTTTTTATTCCACATTTTGGCTTTAGGACATTTTCAGCTCAGTTGCCGCCAGATAATCAGCGGTTTGAGACGTCAGCTCTGCGCTAATCGTCAGCGTGAATTCTTAGTTTATTTTGACTAGGATTGGTTGATATCTAAAATTGGACGTCACTGCGGTTCCAGGTTACGCAGATAAACCGGTTATTTTTCTACTTTCGTTTGGAACCGGTTCTTGGTACCAAAAAGGTTCTAAAACGAAGATTGGAACAAAAATAACATAAGTGGGTTGTCATGGAATTTCTAGTAAAAAAAGAGCCGGAACCGAGTTCACTGTCACAGCGATAAAGCACCGGTTATTTTCAGTTATTCGAATTTTCAGTCTCGGTTTATTGTATCTGCTCGAAATTTTTCATTTGCTAAAAATAGGACTGGTTCTAAAAATAACCGGTTCCTCGGAGTGATGATATCGACGGTTCCAGTGACCGCCGTGTCACCGGTTCCAAGCAACCGGGACAGGAATATCGAACGCATTTTAGTAAAAAATGATTTTATTTTTTACATTTTCACTTCACTTACCTCTAAACAAAGAGTTAGAATGAACGAAGAAAGGAATGTGAAAAGAATATATGATGCGAAAGTGAATAGAAAAAGAAGTCGGGAACGCCCGAGAAAGACACGATGGCACGATCAAGTGAATCAAATACTTGAATCGGGCCATGTGAAGAGTCAGAATAACAGAAGAGTATGTATGAGACGATGTGAATGAAGCAAGGAGTTTTTGCCAAGACAGAGTTGTATGGGGGTCCTCTCTGCCTACCCCTACGGAAAACCTAAACGACTTGATGGTTAGTTAGTTGGTTTTAACAGTGTGAAAAATAAAGAAAAAAATATTAATTAATTTAGTAATATTTTTGACGGGAAACGTCTTTAGAATCGATGCCGGGTGTGACTAGGCAATTGCGCCCAAATGAGCGACAGTTTCTGTCAAAGTAAATTCAAACTTCAATAACTTACAATAAAAAAAAAACAACATAGCGTTAAAAAAAATAATCGAGTACACACGATAGAAAATGAACGAGTGCAAATTTCTTTTATTTATTTAAGGTTTCTTCTTATTATTTTTTGGGCAAAACCTTCAGCGATTGTTTTCTAGGGTGGCATGTCCTCCCGATTCGCCCCAAAACAACCCGAACTTTTGTTTTTACGAGCAACGAAACCGATGTTTTTATAATGAGCTTTTTTTTCTCGGCGGGTTACGGTTTTTTTTTAACATTGTCAGAACCAACGTCTCAGCATGCGTGTAAAACAATTTTTACGTTTTAAATGGTAGAAATGGCCGACCTTTTTCGAGTTCCATTTCGATGTCGATTTCACGAGAATCGGTCGACTTTCTTTATTGGAACTGGCAGAAAAGGTTAAAAATATACTGATTATTGTAAAAATGAGATCCCCGAGGTATATGTGTGGTAAACACTTGGAGAAACAATGCATGGAGAGAGAGCTAATTATTTTTACTCAACCTACACAAACTTCACATGAATAAATCACTTTCTCCGGGTTTTTATGTCGTAAACCATGAGAGAGAAAGAGACAGCAAATATAATACTCCGCTTCTATGTACTGGCTCCTGGGTCACCGCAGGACTGCGCCCACATTTTTTATTATGCCACTCAACTTGACACAACTAAACGGTTTTTTAGGTTAGATGCTATATTTTTGTTGATAACAATACTGTGAAAAAGTGGTTATACGAATAAACAAAAACATTATGTCGACATGTGCTATGAATGGATGTATAAATACCCTAGCCTTAGTCTTAGCCGCGCCCAGGTCCGCCGAGTCTGGTAAAAATCATCAAAAACTGACTACACTGCCTTGGATAGATTCCACTCTATGTACTCTAAGGGTAAACACGAAGGATTTTAAATGCTAGAAATGGCCCACCTTTTTAAATTTACATTTTAATATCAATTTTACGAGGATTGGTCGACTTTCTTCGTTGCAACTGGCAGAGAAAGGATGGAAGTTGACTAATTGCTTTAGAAATGAGATCCCTGAGACGTATGTGTGGCAAACACGTGGGCTAGTGACTAAATAACGTCTGATTGTCACCTATAAAATCGCCAAAAATTTAGGCAAGCAGTCCACAATGGAGTGCTGATACCAACCCTGATGTATGGCAGTGAGGCGTGGAACTAGCAGAGAAAGGATGAAAGTAGACTGATTGGTGTAAAAATGAGATCCCCGAGGTATATGTGTGGTAAACACGAGGGTTATGGACTTAATTTAGTTGTTACCTATAAAATCTCCAAAATAAATTTAGGCAAGCAGTCCATAGGGAAGTGCTGATACTCACCCTGATGTATGGCAGTGAGGCGTGGGACTGGCAGAGAAAGGATGAAAGTAGACTGAATGCTGTAGAAATGAGATCCCCGAGGCGTATGTGTGTAAACACGAGTGTTAAATAGTAAGTTGTTACCTATACAATCATCAAACTAAGTTGAGAAAGCAGTCCATATTGGAGTGCTGATACTCACCCTGAGGCATCGAATTGGCAGAATAAGGATGAAAGTAGACTGAATGCTGTAGAAATGAGATCCCTGAAGCGTATGGGGTAAATACGAGGGTTGAAGACTTAATTCAGTTGTTTTCTTAAAAATCGCTAAGAAATTTAGGCGAGCAGTTCACAATGGAATTATGATAACAACCCTGATGTATGGCAGTTTGGCATGGAGCTGGCAGACGAAGGATGAAAGTAGACTAAAATGCTGTAAAAATGACTTTCCTGAGGCGTGTGTGTGGTATAACCATAGTATGACCATGTCACACGTGTGGCGAGAATATTGTAAAGCTGGTGTCAGTGTAGTGAGTCACATTAAGAAAGGGTCACTTAGCTGGCTTGGCCGTGTAGAGCGGATGAACAGAGAAAGTTGTGCCAGGATAATATATGATGCAAAACTGAATGACAAAATAAGTCGGGAACGCTCGAGGAAAATGGCACAATCAACTGATTGAATTACTCGAGTCAGAATTACAGAAGCGTATTTATGAGACGATGTATAAATGTGAATGAAGCAAGAATCGAATGCCAATCCAGATTCGTGTGTCAGTTTATCGTTCCTGCATACCCCTGCTAGAAACCAGCGTGATGGTTAGTCAGTAAGTTAGTTTAATGATTACCTGAAAATTATTTTTTTTTTTGTTTATTTAATTTCAACTGTTTCCCATTTCTGTTTCCAAACCCTCAGAAACAAATTAACCGAGATATTTTCGCAGCAAAAAATGCCCCGTGGGATAGTGATGGATGGGCTAGTGTTCGATCCAGGAACCGCGAATCGATTCCGGAAGGAATTGGAATGAATTTAGTGGACTGTAAAGGCGAGATAGTACTTGGTAAATGAGTTGATTTATCTGGGGAAAACAATAGTAAGGAATTACGTCATCTTGCTCACCTTGATTTGTGTATCTGCTAATGGCGGCCAACCCCTCTGTTCCGGTGATAGTTGTGAATGACTTCCAGGGCCGGGCGATGGTTTTTGAAGGAGGTACCTCCTTCTCCGGGCGCTAAATGTGAAGTGAAGAGGGCCGGTCTCGACCGTTCGAATGATACGATCCGAGAGTGGGGGTCAAGTAACAGGCTGATTAACGCATATTTTACATAGCCATGCCAACATGGCAAGACAGGGTCGCAAGGTGACGTATAGGAGATAGGTAAAGACGGGGTAAAATTGAACATCACATTGGAACTCACAAAATGTCAATTCTAGGACCCAACAGCTAGTATTGTTGTATCTAAAAGACACGGGTTCGATCGCGGGACGACAGCAAAAAATTAAACAGATTGTTATAAAAAAAAATCGCTTTTAATTTGCTGCTTCATTCGTGTTTGGCAGGTATGCGTACATTAATGACAAACAAAAATGAATATTTTTAGGTAGATGCGATGAAAGTGTGCCGTGGGGGTGTCCGTGATCCCGAAGCGAGGTCAATCTTTCCTTACTTACAATAAAAAAAACTGCATTTCGAATTGCTCCCTACCGTCTGGAGCCAGTCGGATTATGGCACCCACGATTGTTGTGTAGCAGTGAGGGGAGGGAGATGGGAAAGAGGAGGGTTGATGATTCTCCCTCCTACAATATGCGGCAGTTCAAGACCCAGGTTCAGTCCTTTCTTTCCTCAAAACACCCTCCACACAGCACCCCTAATTATGGAAAAGTGGGTCGCCTGTGTGGAATAACTAACTGACCATCACGCCGTTTCCCCGCAGGGGTAGGCGAAGAGGACAGACCGCCAAAAAACTCTGTCTTGGCACACACAAATTCACATTCATACATCGTCCTATACATACTCTTCTGTTATTCTGACTCTTCACACGACATGACGCAAGTATTTTGGTTTACACGTGTCATCGTGTCTTACTCGTTCGTCCATGACTTCTTCTACCATCCACTTTCGCGTCATATATTCTTTTCACACTCCTTTCTCCGTTCATTCGGTATACATGCCCAAACCAGCTAAGCGTCCTTTTCTCGATCATATTCATTACGCTTACATCAGCCTTGCATTCTTTACGGATATCCACATTTTAAACACGGTCATACATAGTGTTACCGCACAAACCCCTCAGGGATCTCATTTCTACAGCGTTGTGTGGAGTATTTAACGAATATGAATCGTATTTTAAATCGTGGGTAGGAAAGCTCAATTTCTGATTTTTTACAATCTATACCGTCGATGAAACTTTAGTTTCATAAAAAAATCATAAGAATTGTGTTTGCTAGCATAGAGCTGTCAAAAAAGGACAAATCATTTATTATTTAGGACCTCTCATCGTGCGTCAGCTCTTTCAGTATTTGACAATATGTATTGTTTCAAAATTTTCAAAACTTTGGCCCCCTGTCTTTTGTTGGCAGTCTTTTCTGAGAATTGGATTAACAACTTTGTCACCTCACTTTTATTGCACCCTAAATTATTTATTTTTTAACTTGGAGGACATGGCGAGGTACCTGTGCGAAACAGTGTAGTCAGTTTTGTTGATTTTATACTGCCTCGATAGAAATAGCCAAATATGTATTAAAGGATATTGGATAACTTTTAGTTCGTTACCGCCCACATGGAATTCGGAAATTTTAAATAAACAGCTTTGAACACATTAAACAAAACAATATCAATACACCATTAAAATGATTTATAAAGTCAAAATATCACACAAAAACTAACAACAGAAGATTTGCCTGAAAAATGATGGAAGCTTTTTGTTGATTTTATGTCTTTATATCATTAAAAATATGAAAATGCCAAAGTTCGGTCAAAAATATTTAAAACTGTTGAAATACCTCTAAAAAGTGATGTTTTACAATCTTTGTTCGGTCTTATTTGAACATTCACGCATAGCACATATCACCGTCATGTTTGATTTATTTGTATTACCACTGCAAGTATTTTAATAAACAAAAATATAGGAAATAACCTCCAAATCCGTTGACGTTAATTATGCGACTCCATGATGTGAAGTTAGCGCGGACGGAGAACATCCTTACATATTTAAAAGTGTTGCGATATTATGTGACGACTTTTCTTGCTTGTCTCTTTCTCTCTCATGGCATACGACGTAAAAACTCGGTGAAAGTGATTTATCGCAAATTTGTATAGGTTGGGTAACAATATTAGCAATAGTCTCACTGGCTCTAGACGGTAGGGAGCAGTTGGGACTAGAAAAAAATGGATTTAAAGTAATCTTTTAATAGATTTATTATTGGTTAGGTATTTCATCGCTGTAAAAATAATCGTCTGGATTTAACTAACTAACTAACCATCACGCCGTGTCTCCGCAGGGGTAGGCAGAGAGGAAGAACCGCCATATAACTCTGTCTTGGCACACTCTCCTTGCTTCATTCACATTCATACATCGTCTCATACATACTCTTCTGTTATTCTGACTCCTCACATGACCCGAATCAAGTATTTGATTTACTTGATCGTGCCATATCTTCCTCAGGCGTTCTCGACTTCTTCTTCCATTCATTTTCGCATCATATATTCTTTTCACACTCCTTTCTTCGTTCATTCTCTCTACATGCCTAAACCATCTCAGCGTCCCTTTCTTGATCCTATTCATTACGCTCACATTAGCCTTGCATTCTTTCCGGATATTTACATTTTTAATACGGTCACACACGGTTTTACCGCACATGCGTCTCAAAGATCTCATTTCCACAGCATTCAGTCTACTTTCATCCTTCCTCTGCCAGTTTTTATGCCTCACTGTCATAAATCAGGGTTGGTATAAGCACTTCATTGCGGACTGCTAGCTTCGCTTCTTTGTACAATTTCTTATTTACGCCAACAGCGTTCATTCCTCCATAAATGGAGTTTCCTGCATTCACCCTAAATGATAAGTAAATTATTAAAAAGTTTATTTTTATAATTTATTTATTTATATCATTACAGATTTTTTTTAAACTTTACTTTCAGTAATGCCTTGGTGAAGACAAGCATTTAAATATATAATGTTACTTGATTAGTTTTGTTTAGTGAGGCATCTGAATAGCGAGGTACTCCCATCTTTCCTTACCTGCTTTCCTTTAAAAGTTTCCTAATATTGATTTAGATATTGTCTCACGTGTATCGAGTTTCACATTTTGTTAATTTGTTTTTAAAAATAACCAATCCATCCGTTATATAAAATATTCGACAAACTAACCATCACGCCGTTTTATCGCAAGGGTAGGCAGAGAGGATGGACCGCCTCACCACTCGGTCTCGGCGAAATGACCAATTCAAATGGTCGCGCCATGTCTTTCTTGGACGTCTCCGACTTCTTTGATCTTTCGCGTCATTAGTTCTCCCGACTCTTTTTTTTCCATTTAAACGCTCTAAATGTCAAAACCACATATTTCTCCCCTTCATAATCTTTTCCATTATGCTTACATCGGCCTTGCGTTCTTTCCAAATCTTCACATCTGCAATGCGGTCATACATGGTTGTACCACACATTTGCCTCAGCAATCCTTTTTTAACAGCATTAAGCGTATTTTCCACCTTCTTCCAGTTTCATGCATCACTGCCATTAATAAGCGTAGGAAAGATGTTGATTTAATTTGCATTTTCAAATTTATTAGCTGTATTATTGACTCACCTTCTCTTTTGCAACTCATCCAGTTCAACATTCCTTGCCGTAGACTCGGGTACAATGAATTGCTGTTCCTCAATCATCACTCTACTAATTATGAGTATCATTCTCCACTGTCTGAATGTCGAAACTTGTTGACTCAAGCCATGTCTTGAAATTTTTGGTAGCAGTCTAAATTATTTTTGTTATTATTCACGACTCTACCAAAACTTTGACTTGAACTTTGCTTTGATTTGAATATTATTTCTTATATATATCTTGTCCTATTTTTGTCATTGGGGATGCCATAGTCTCACTGGCTCTAGACGGTTGGGAGCAGTTGGTGAGCAATCTATAAATTGCTGTTCCTCAATCATCACTCTACCAATTACGGGTATCATTCTCCATTGTCCAGAATGTCGAGACTTGTTGAATCAAGCCGTGATCTTGAGATTTCTGGTAGCAGTCTAAATGATTTTTGTCATTCTTTACGACTCTACCAAAACATTGTTCAGGCTTTGAATCGAGTGTTCTTTCCTATGTATATTTTTGTCCTATTTAAGTCATTGCTTCATTATAATATTATGTGTGGTGCTGTTCATTCTCTGTTGTCTTTTTTCCCATTTTGTGTTTTGTATTTTTTTTTGTAATTGGGCTTTAAGTCCGTTAGTTTGTAAATAAATAAAATAAAAAAAAACATCGGAATTGGTATCATCAGTCTATTATGGACTACTAGCGTCACTTTTTTGAAAAAATGTCATTAGATCTGAGAACGAATTCAGTTCTCCGTTGATATATTTTCTTTCTTCTTTTTCTTTCTTTTAAAATCCTTACCTTGTCTCGCGAACGTAAACCGTTTAATATAAATTTAATATGAAATGCCTTCTTCGGTCCACTGCAATATCTTAATAATATAATATTGACAAACATCTCTATTGAGTGAATAAAGGCATTGTACAACTTGTCACGAATGTCTAGGCACCGTTTACGATGCTAATAATAAAGGACCCAAAAGTCGACCTTGCGGTATTCTGTCAACACATAAAAAAAAACAACAATGATATAAAGATTTTGTTGTTAACTTCGACTCCCGTGCCTTTTTAACAATGAAAATTATGTCAGACAACACTTTTAAATATTTACAAGGCATTGTCATCTTTATGATGGCCGTCTAGACCGCATTCATAAACATATTAAAAGAGGACATAATAAACGACCTTGTGGTACACTTGCTTACTGTGAAATTATTATTTTTAGCTAGTTCATTGACTGGACTTTAAAAATATTTATTTTGAAGGACACTAGAAATACATCACCGACATCGTTGATAATTTTATTGCGACCTCTGCAGTATTGTGGCGCTCACACTTAAGTATTAAGGCTGTGGGTTTGATTACTGCTACAAAAATAAATTGGAAAATAGAACAATACAATGATATGAATATGTTTATGAATACTGATATGATCCAGTTGTAGGTAAGTACTATGGTTTCACTTTGAAGACTGTTGTCAGATTGAAGGAAGTGAGGGAGGGGAAGGAGATGGGTAGGAATAACTCGGAAAGCACCTGGCTATTAAAATCAGACTAATAAGCATGGCTAGAGTAATTTCAATAAATTTGGTCGATTGTCTCTCAACAGTGAAATACTGAGAGTATCCATAACTTTGGAGTGAGTGAGGAAGAGAAGAGGAAGGTTATGTACTACCTGTCTAGTCAGATTGGGTCACCAAACACACCGCTAAAGTTATTTCAAGCAACTTTGGAACCTACCTAGCGATCTTTGATCAGGGCCACGCCAAGAGGTATACTAGAGGTAGCCCAAGCCAAGGCAGTGAAGTCAGTTTTGGACTTGTTTTTGGTGATTTTAACATGACTCGGCGCACCTGGGCGTGGCTAAGACCAAGGCTACGGTATTTATACATCCATTCATATCACATATCGACATAATGTTTTTGTGTATTCGTATAGCCACTTTTTCACAGTATTTTTTATCAACAAAAATATAGCATCTAACCAAAAAAACCGTTTAGTTGTGTCAAGTTTAGTGGCATAGTAAAAAATGTGGGCGGAGTCCCGCCGTTAACTAGCACCTTAAGATCATTGCGACAGTATATAGAAGCGGTCCAAGAAATTTGTTGTCTCTTTCTCTCTCATGGTGTACGATGTAAAAACTCGGAAAAAGTGATTTATTACAATTTCGGATGGGTTGGGTAAAACAAATTAGCTATCCCTCCATATATTGTTACTTCAAGGGTATACTCTACTGTAGAAAGAGGTGCAAACATTTTTTTTTCTGTGTCCATAGCTTTCTTTGCCAACAGTGTAGTTGTCGACATACTCTTGTCTAAACCCCCATTCATTTTGGGGCGCCCAGGGCTAACCGGAAGGCTTTATTTTGAAATGTTTGGGATCTTTCTGTGATGTCTTTATGAATATTTTTTCGTCAAATCAAGTCATTTTCCCCTTTTTCTGGATTGTATTGGCTACTGTTTTTTTTTAGTTTTGTCACAATTTTGTCTTCACACTGGACACGGTATTATGCCTTCGGTCACGGATGTCTGAGTTCGGTTAACGACATTTTTACGGGTCCTAACAGATAAAGGATGGCCTTTAGTTGTTACTACAAAAAAACCTGTTTCCTGGGTATCGGATTGTGTATTGTTGGTCTTGGGTATCAAATATGTTTTACGTTCTAAGTGGGGTAAGGTGACGATGAACGAACGACTAAAGTCCAAGGAAGCTTTTTAAGAAGAGTGTATTTGATATAATTTAATGTGTACGACCGTAAGAGGTTTGTAAGGTAGAGATTTAAGAAAATGAAAGATAGTGTGTGAGAGATAACGATGAGAAAGATATAACGATAGAAAGAAAGACAAAAATAATAAAACAGAGAAAGTGAGTGAGAGGACGAGAAAGAGAAATAGAGATGGAGAGAAAAAAAACATAAAGAAAAAGATAGAAAAAAAAATGACAAAAATAAAAATATAACAGAGAAAGTGAGTAAGAAGATGGGAAAGAGAAATAAAGAAGGAGAAAGAAAACATTAAGTAAGAGATATACGGAAAATGTGATTTAAATGAAAGAAGTCAAAAAAAATTTTTTTTGACTCATAAGTGTCTTTTGATTCCTTATGTTATAAGGAACCAAAAAATAAGTAAATAAAAAAATAAATTACTTGTTATAGTATTGAACTAGCACAGCGAAGTGATGAAAAAGAAAGACAGGGTGGGTGAGCAGGGTGACGAGAGGGAGAAAAAAATACAGAAAGGGGGAATAAGAAAGAAAGACAAAGGAATATGAAGAAAAAGGAATATGAAGAAAAAGGACTATGAAGAGAGATAGAGAAAAAAAAGAAAAGAGAAAATAAGTCAAAGAAAGGAAAAGGGCTATTTGATGATATCAGTTAAATTGCTATGTATACCATACGTATATATCAATATATGTATATACTCGTATATATGTATCCGGAAAGAATGCAAGGCTGATGAAAGCGTAATGAATAGGATCTAGAAAGGGACGCTTAGATGGTTTGGGCATGTAGAGCGAATGTACGAAGAAAGGAGTGTGAAAAGAATATATGATGCGAAAATGAATGGAAGAAGAAGTCAGAATAACAGAAGAGCATGTATGAGACGATGTATGAATGTGGATGAAGTAAAGAGTGTGTCAAAACAGAGTTGTACGGCGCTCCGTCTCTTCTGCCTACCCCTGCGGGGAAACGGCGTGATGGTTAGTTAGTTAGTTAGTATATACATACATAGCCTGTTCAAAAGAAAAGGTGAATTTTGAATTTTCGCGGGCTGTGTACATTCGATTATCGTTTTTTTTTTGTTATGTTGGTACACATATGTTTATCATATGTTAGCATTATCAGCCATTTTGGATTAGTGGTTTCTTTTTGACAACTAGAAAGGTTAGTCACGTTTTTACGTGTTCTTCGATTTTTTACTTTTGAAAAAAATGGATCAAAGAATAAAATCCATGATTTGTTTTTCCACAACTCCAGGACGCTCATCGTCATTAACATCTTCTCGGCCTTCTGTAAAGCGCTTGTGCCACTTATCAACACTTTTTTGAGACAAACTAGACTCGCCAAATGCCACAGTCATCATTTTAAGTGCGTTGGAGCACTTTATTCCATTTTTAACGCTAAATTTAATACATATGCATTGATTTATTATTTTCAAAAGTAAAAAATCGAAGAACACACAAAAACGTGACCAACTTTTCCAGTTGTCGAAAACAAACCACTAATCCAAAACGGCTGATAATGCTAACATATGATAAACATATGTGTACCAACATAACAAAAAAAAAAACGATAATCGAATGTGCACAGCCCGTGAGAATTCAAAATTCACCTTTTCTTTTGAACAGGTCTCGTATACCCAAATACGTTTTAAGTATTTTTTTCAATATTACGCTGAAAATTTTGGACGATGTTCTTTTATTTTATTTTTTTGACCTTCGCGCTGCAGTGGTCAGAAACTTAAAATTCGTCCACAGATCCGATCGAGTTCCGAAGTTCATTGTCGCAGTTTTTCCTCAACCTATACGACAAAAGAATTGTCTGTTGGACATTACAAAATGGTTGCACAGCTGTCATTACGGAAATTACCAAATAATTATATCAAGTGTGTGCTCTGTTGAGAGAGACGCGTCTGGGCCACCCGGGTTTTTTTTGACCGTTTAGTTTTATGTAGGCACAACCCGCACAACGAACAAAGGTATGAAAGGACCCATAACGTGTTTATTGCTGCTGGGAGGTATCCAATCACATTGCAGGGATCCAAAACCATTGAAAAAAATAATATATATTTATATTATTGAATACCGCACAAGAGTCTCAACTGCTCCCAACCGTCTAGAGCCAGTGAGACTATGGCATCCCCAATTGGGGTATGTTGTGAGGCTCAAGGTAGTGGGGAGGGGAAATAAATGGGGAAGAGGAAGGTTGGGAAGTAACTGGCTATTCAGATCTGGTCACCAATACGGCCAAAAGTCATTTCAAGCAACATTTCAATTCTGAATGGTGGTCGTTCACCAGGGCGATACTTAGAGTATCTACCACTCTGGAACGTGCCGCAAATACACTTTTTATTATTTTTATATGAATTAAATGTGTTATGAAACAACTGTTGTGCGGTATTCACATAAAAAAAAAGAAAAGGAAATAATATCAAATAAGGTATGAACATCAATATTAAAGTATTACAATTAAATGATGCTGACATTACAAAAGCAAGCAGTGTGAATGAAACAATTAACGTAGAGCTAGGTAGATGAAATGATCTAAAAAATTGACCTAGCCTAGCTCTGGTGTGATAAGTGTTTTTTTTCTTCAAAATATAGCTTAGTTTTGGTTCATCTCGCAGGGTTTTGAATAAGAAAAAAATACATTTTCACTCTAGCATCGCCGGTTCTCGATCGCTGTTCGTTGTTAACAAGATAAAAAATATGGATTCGTTGATTTGCTGAAACCCTAATAAAATATACCTCGGTCGTCTGATTGTATACAGACATACACTCGGTAGACGTGTTGTATAGACGATGCTACATACTCGTATCTGGTCGCATATTAAAATAATAATACACAATACAGAATACCTGGAATTAGGTCAGATATAATCATATCATTCTGTGTACAAGGAAAACATACATAAATTCAATGACGTTACAAATATATAGACACGTCATAGCCTTAGAATATTAACTCAAAATGTGGCAAGCAAAACACACACGTTACCAGTAAATTCATCATTCAAATATCGGTCATGTATCATCATGTATGACAAAAGATAGACATTCATAGAATATGTGTGTATGAACGAAACAGATATAGGATCGGAATGCTCTGGTAAGAATGAGATAGTACTTCGCTTACTCGCTCACGCGAAGACGGTCATTATGTTGGTCAACAATGGAGATAGTTGTGTTGTCTAAAATATGAAATAATTTGCAGTAATTTGTGCGTACTTACAAAAAAGACTTTTGACGGCCTCCATGGTCGAGTGGTAAGACGCTCGACTACGAATCCAAAGGTCGCGGGTTCAAACCCGGCGTGCGCTAATTACTTTTTTAATTAATATGTGTCATAACACATTTAATTCATGTAAAAATAATAAAAAGTATATTTGCGGCACGTTCCAGAGTGGTAGATACTCCAAGTATCGCCCTGGTGAAAGACCACCATTCAGAATCGAAACGTTGCTTGAAATGGCTTTAGCCGTGTTTGGTGACCAGATCTGAATAGCCAGGTACTTCCCAACCTTCCCCTTCCCAATCTCCTTCCTCTCCCCACTACCTCCAGCCTCACAACATATCCTATTTGGGAATGCCATAGTCTCACTGACTCTAGACGGTTGGAAGCAGTTGAGACTCTTGTGCGGTATTCACGTAAAAAAAAAAAGAAATAAAATGTTATTCCTTGGCTTTTAGCAGCTTTTGCAGTGTTATCGAATCACTTTCTCATCACACACGAGGGCATTTTGGCACTTATTTTTGTAATTTGATTAGATATAGTAAACGACCTCAATCGACGCGTGACAGTTTGGTACTAAATCGGCTAAATCACTGATCACACCAACTAGCGTGGTTTTTGCTTGCCGCTATGTGAGCGCTACAACGTGTCTATATATTTGTAACGTCATTGTATAAATTGTTATTGTACCTTAGTGGCTATTGGCCTGGTAAAAGACCACATTTCGGAAGGTGTTTGTTGGTCAGGTCTGAATAGCCAGACTTCCTCCACACCTCCTTTTCATCGTCACTGCATTCTGTCTAGATATGGTTGTTGTGTGAAATGTGTTGTCACTGTGATGACCGACGTGGAACCGGTTCTTTCTTTCTTTTTTTGTTTATGTATTTATTAGTTTTTAATGGGGTACCCCGTTCTATGATTACATTGTACATGGTTTTGCTATAGTGTGAACATCAATTTAGTTGTATTTAAATAAAAATAGTAAAATATATTATATTACTTTATCCAGCTACTTTTTTTTGGAACTGGCTCCATTTCCAGGAAGGTAAGCTTTTATTTCAAAATATATTTTTAAAATATTTTATTTTTCTCTCTCTTGTCTACACATTTGCTTTGTACTCTGTTTTACCATACATCCTAAATACATCATTAAAACACTCTAAAATTGTCATTAACAAAAAAATACACATTTTTATGGAAACTAAATAACTGGTTCCTCTAATTATGTAAACAAAAAAGTACTGAACCGGTTCCTAGCCGCTCACCTCTAGTTGTAAAGCACCGGTTCCTCTTCACATATTATGACTTCATAAGGGGATGAGAGTGAGATTCTAGTGAAAAAGAGCCGAAACCGGGTTCGTTCGTCACATTTTTACATTACATTGTTCCAGTGACTGCAAAGTCACCGGTACAGAGTAACCGGGACATAAATATCAAACATGTTGTTTTCTTGAGATTCTGATATTTTATCGGGTGTCGCTTTACATCTTAACAAATATTTCGTTTAGGAGTAAAAAAAAAAAACAGTTCCAAAAATAACCGGTTCCAAAAAAACCGGTTCCGAAAAAAAAACGTACATAACGTTGTAAATAATTTGGTAATAAGTTATTATATAGCATCTATTTCACTGTTAGCCAATTTAGTTCGTCTGACATTTTTAAATGTCTGTAAATATATAAAAATATATATATATATATATTTTTTTTTTAATGTTAGCATCTATTTCACTGTTAGTTACAAGCTATAAGTCCTTATTGTAAGTCACTGGTTGAAAATATTATGTGTAAGCCATTAGTAATAAATCTTAACTGTAAGTTATTAGTTATAAGCTAAAGTGATAAATTATAGGTTAGATAAATTAATTTGTAAAGCGCCCTTGAGGTGATTTTCCCACAAAAACGGCGCTATAAAAGTTATCCATTTATTATTATTATTATTATAAATATCTTCTCGGGGGCTAGCTTACATCAGGACAACCTTCTCCCTGCTGGTTGCAAACCAAACCACCCCCAAAGGAAACTATATATATATTGTTAAAATATGTTTTTTATCATGTCGGGTTATTATTTCCGGAGCCAGAGTCAAGGAGTTTGCCGCTGAGCCGTGAAATTCGCCAGAACGTAATAAAATAAAATGGATATACATTTTGTACTATCAATTCAAAAGAAACTCGGGTTGAATTGATTTTTCAATTCTAGATGTGAATATTTTCTAGCCAGTGTCAGCCTTGAAAAGGGTTGCCATTGTGAAAAAATAAATAAATTACGGCCGGTATTCGAAAACTGTAAAAGCTAAGCAATTTAAAAAGCGAACACTTCTCGTTGAATTGTGTTTTTGATGCTATTTACCTTAGAGTCCCGACTGTCTGGAGCCAGCGGAACTATAGCGCCCCCGACTGGGGTGTATTGTTCGCGAGAAGAGATGGGCAAGAGGGAGGTTGGGAAGCATCTGACCTTTCAGATCTGACCAACAAAGACTGCTAAGGGATTGCGAGCAACGTTTATATTCTGTATTGTGACACCATTTCACCAGGGCGATACTGAGAGTATCTACCACTCTGGCAAGTGGGAGATTTTTAAACAGGTACCTAGCCATTCAGATCTAGTCACCAAACACGGCTGAAACAATCGCGAGCTACTTATCGATTACTGATTGTGGCATTTTAAAAGGGCGATACTTAAAGTATCTACCACTCTGGGATGTAGAAGATTTGCAAGCAGGTACCTGGCCATTCAGATCTAGTCACCAAACGCGGCTGAAACAATTGCGAGCTACTTATCGATTACTGATTGTGGCATTTTAAAAGGGCGATACTTAAAGTATCTACCACTCTGGGATGTAGAAGATTTGCAAGCAGGTACCTGGCCATTCAGATCTAGTCACCAAACGCGGCTGAAACAATTGCGAGCTACTTATCGATTACTGATTGTGGCATTTTAAAAGGGCGATACTTAAAGTATCTACCACTCTGGGATGTAGAAGATTTGCAAGCAGGTACCTGGCCATTCAGATCTAGTCACCAAACGCAGGTGAAACAATTGCGAGCTACTTATCGATTATTGATTGTGGCATTTTTAAAGGGCGATACTTAAAGTATCTACCACTCTGGGATGTAGAAGATTTGTAAGCAGGTACCTGGCCATTCAGATCTAGTCACCAAACACGGCTGAAACAATTGCAAGCTGCTTTTAGATTCTTAATTTCGACATTTCACTAGGGCGATACTGAGAGTATCTACCACTCCGGAACGTAGAAGATTTGTAAGCAGGTACCTGGGCATTCAGATCTAGTCACCAAATACGGCTGAAACAATTGCAAAAGACGTATATATTTTAAATTGTGACATTTCACCAGGGCGATACTGAGAGTATCTACCACTCTGGAACGTAGAAGATTTGTAAGCAGGTACCTGGCCATTCAGACCTGGTCACCAAAACAATCGCAAGCCACTTTCGGATTCCGAATCGCGATATTTCACCCGGGCGATACTCAAAGTATCTATCACTTTGGAATGAAGAAAGTAAGGAAGTACCTGGCTATTCAGATCTGGTCACCAAACACGGCTAAAGCCATTTCAAGCAGTAAAATTTCGATTCTGAATGGTGGTATTTCACCAGGGCGTTACTGAATGTTTTCGCCTCTATGCAAAGTGTTTATCTGAAGCGATCTGCAGGGAGTTTGCTTCTGCATATTACATCTGTACAAAATTTAAATACATATTAATTGTCATGGATTGTATGTAGTAGATTTGTACAGCAAAACGGCGCTATATAAATTAGCCAAATATTAAAAATGATTTTTCAAAACACCTCCCCAGCCAAAGCGAAGCAGAAAGGTAGTTAATTTAATTTATATTTTTCTTAGAAATGGGGTAGTTTTTTTGCAACCCCCTTTTTTCTAACTGAAGCCAAACTTCGCACAAAGGAACGAATACACATTTTAGCTGGTCAAAAAAAATTCCGAAAAAAAAACCTATTTCGTAGAGAACTATCACTTTGTGGTTTGACATATTCAAAGAAAACAAAATAATGACTTAGTATAACATTTTTGAAGAAAACAAAATAATGACTTAGTATAACATTTGTAAAGAAAACAAAATAATGACTTAGTATAACATTTGTAAAGAAAACAAAATAATGACTTAGCATAACATTTTTATGATACGATATTAAGAGTATCTACCACCCTGTTGATTTCTCTGTGAGAACTTATCTACCTAACTTTTCAGACGGATTGGTTGGTTTATCGAAATTATGTATTTCTGAAAATTCCAATTCGAGACAGTCAACCCTTAGATCGGCAACGTCATCGGCTATCGGAAGGTTGAAGGAACCAAAGTGCACACCAGACACTAAGTTCGGAGAGCGCGCTGCAGGAGTGTCAGGTCCTAATGCCTGAAATGGACCACCACATGATCTGAGAGTAACAAAAGACTCGACCGAGTTCAGAGCCAAACTCAAAACTCATTTATTCAGAAAATCATATCCATAATCAAGATGTAACAAGCCCGATAGAATTTCTGTTCAAACCAAGAAAACTTTTCGGACTATCATTCCTTAAATTCATAAGAAGATTTTCACCATTATCTGTTCCTCACTACGAAAAATTAAAAAAAAAACCTTCGATATACTATATTTTAAATTTGCTCTCATGCCCTAAAAAAATATATATTTTAATATGTAAGTATCAGCTAAATTATAAGTTATCATGATATGGTGATTGTATCCTGCTAGGTAAGTGCTGTATATTTATATAAACTAGGAACTAACATTAAGTGGCGCGCCCTTGAGGTGATTTTTCACAAAAACGGAGCTTTGCAAATTATCCAAATATTATTATTATTATTATTATTATTTGTCGTCGTATTTTTATCCAGCTGTTTTTGCGTTTCGGTCCCCTGTGCAGCGCTGCATCGCTGCAGTGGAAATCGGACGAGGATTTAATAGCATTAACCGCACCCTTACGAATATCTACCCGGCCCTTACTGTAATGGCCGTACCTTTTTAAAGAGGAGGGGCGATGCTATTTCAAGATTTCACAAGTATGATATTTCCACCTGTCAGCTCGGGGGAGCCGCGTCTGAGATCGCGGGCTCTTCGGCCCCTCAAGTTGTAATAATATTAATATGATATTATACCTTAGTTTATGGTCTGTGCCACTGAATAAGTAAATCGATTGCAGTGTGCTGTGGGCGGGCTTGTGTGCCAGAATCAAAGAAGCTTTTGAACCGATTATTATTTTTAACGACAAATAATAAACATAATATTTGGATAATTTGTATAGCGCCGTTTTTGTGAAAAATCACTTTAAGAGCGCTGTACAAATTTTAGTTTCTATTTAATGTTAATTCCTAGTTTAAATAAATAAACAGCAACATACTCATCTGGCAGGTCACTCACTTCTGGCAGAAAAAAAAAAATGGCAATAGCTGTATCTAGATCTGAATAGCCAGGTACTTTTCCCTTCCCCTTCCTCTTCCTTCCCTTCCTTCCCCTTCCCTTCCTTCCCTTCCCCTTCCTTCCTTCCCCCCTTCCTTCCTTCCTTCCCCTTCCTTCCTTCCTTCCCCTTCCTTCCTTCCCCTTCCCCTTCCCCTTCCCCTTCCCCTTCCCTTCCCCTTCCCTTCCCCTTCCTTCCTTCCTTCCCTTCCTTCCTTCCCCTTCCCTTCCTTCCCCCTTCCTTCCTTCCCCTTCCTTCCTTCCCTTCCCCTTCCCCTTCCCCTTCCCTTCCCTTCCCCTTCCCCTTCCCTTCCCTTCCTTCCCCTTCCTTCCCCTTCCCTTCCCCTTCCCCTTCCCCTTCCCTTCCCCTTCCCTTCTTAACATTTAAATAATTCGTATGGCGCCGTTTTTGTAAAAATCACCCCAAAGGGCGCTGTACAAATTTTAGTTTCTAGTTAATATGTATATGTATATATGTATATATATATATATATATATATATATATATATATATATATATATATATATATATATATATATATATATATATATAACTATATGGCAACATACATACCTGGCAGGACACAATCACCATATCATAATAACTTAAAATTTAGTTTACTCTTATATTTCTTTCTGCTTTTCGATTAATTTGTTTGTGCCATGCGTTCCTCGTCTGTCTCCGACTTTTTCCATCATTCGCTTTCGTCTCATATTCTGACACTCCTTTCTCCGTACATCCGCTCTACATGCCCAAACCACCTAGGCGTCAAAATATTATTCAAACCATTCAATATATTTTTTTGTAGACTTTTGAAAAAGATTTCTTATAGCTATTAGCTTCTTACAACGGTTTTAAATAGGTTCACCGTTGCTTGAAATGGCATTAGCCGTGTATGGCGACTATATCTGAATACCCAGGTATTTCTCAAAGACGCTCTACTCGATCAGGAATGAAATAATCCCCCTGTCTTTACTCTGTCGGCACTCTTGTGCAGAGTACATGCAATAATATGACAGTAGGGAATGTTTACTATTGATATCGAGTGAAATTTTCTAAGCCTGAGAATGTTTCAACTTTGTAGTAAGAATATACATGGAGAGAGAGCTAAATAGTTTTACCCAACCTATACAAACTTGCGATAAATCACTTTCTACGGGTTTTCACGTCGTATACCACGAGAGAGAAAGAGACGAGAAAAGTCGTCACATAATATCGCAGCACTTCTGAGTATGTTAGAATGCTCTCCGTCCGCGCTAACTTCAAATCGTCGAGTCGCATAACTTACGTCAACGAATTTTGAGGTCATTTCCTATATTTGTGTTGATTAAAATACTTGCAGTGGCTATACAAATAAATCAAACATGACGGTGATATGTGCTATGCGTGAATGTTCAAATAAGACCAAACAAAGATTATAAAACGTCACTTTTCAGAGGTATTTCAACAGTTTTAAATATTTTTGACCGAACTTTAGAATTTTCATATTTTTAATGATATAAAGACGTAAAATCAACAAAAAGCTTCCATCATTATTTAGGCAAACCTTCTGTTATAAGTGTTTGTGTGATATTTTCACTTTATACATTATTGTAATGGTGTATTGATATTGTTTTGTTTAATGTGTTCAAATATGTCTGACGGCCTCCATAGTCGAGTGGTAAGACGCTCGACCACGAATCTAAAGGTCGCGGGTTCACACCAGGCGTGCGCCAATAACTTTTATTTAATTAATATGTGTCATAACACATTTAATTCATATAAAAATAATAAAAAAGTATATTTGCGGCACGTTTCAGAGTGGTAGATACTCCAAGTATCGCCCTGGTGAAAGACCACCATTCGGAATTGAAACGTTGCTTGAAATGGCTTTAGCCGTGTTTGGTGACCAGATCTGAATAGCCAGGTACTTTCCAACCTTCCTCTTCCCAATCTCCTTCCCCTCCCCACTACCTTCAGCCTCACAACATACCCTATTTGAGGATGCCATAGTCTCACTGGCTCTAGACTGTTGAGAGCAGTTGAGACTCTTGTGCGGTATTCATATAAAAAAAAGTCGAATTCTTTGTGGGGGGTAGCTAATAGGCTATCTGACATCCTTTAATATATCTTTGTCTCTTTCTATCGAGTCAGTATAAAGTAAATAATACCGACTACAATGTTCCGCAAAGGTTGCTCTCCATTTATAGTCTTACTCTAAGGTTCCAACGCTTCTTACGGCTATTCTACGCTGCATTACTTCAGTGGGCGACGAATGGCTTCCCATAGCGCCGCTACGGGGGTCGGGTGTTTATTGCCCGTGCAGCGCCGGGTCCCCGCAGCTTTTCCATTAGGGCAGCCCCACTCCGCTAGCCGGGGGTAGGTTTGAGGCCGACACGCGATCGGGACATCAATTATTAATTATTGATGTCCGACCTTAGATAGGTAGCTATTAGATATATTGTGATATATGCGCAGGAATTCACTGTACTAGATTTCCCCTTGACTTTATTTATAGTTATATCAAAATACAAGAACAGCGTGCAATATAGTTGTGAATGATGAATACTTGGAACAAGTGGATGAGTTTGTGTATTTAGGAAGTATGTTCTAGAGAGACGGAAAGGCTGATGAGGATATTGAAAGAAGGGTGAATGCAGGAAACTCCATTAATGGTGGACTGAACGCTATTGGCGCAAATAAGAAATTGTCCAAAGAAGCGAAGCTAGTAGTCAACAAAGAAGTGCTTGTACCAACCCTGATGTATGGCAATGAGGCATGGAACTGGCAGAGGAAGGATGAAAGTAGACTGAATGCTGTTGGCGCAAGTAAGAAATTGTCTAAAGAAGCGAAGCTAGTAGTCAACAAAGAAGTGCTTGTACCAACCCTGATGTATGGCAGTGAGGTATGGAACTGGCAGAAGAAGAATCAAAGTAGACTGAATGTCGTGGAAATGAGATCCCTGAGTCGTATGTGCATTAAAACCTTAGAGTTCATAGAGTGGTACCTATCCAAGGCAGTGTAGTCAGTTTTTGATGATTTTTGCCGGACTCTGCAGACCTGGGCGTGGCTAGGACCAAGACTAGTGATTTATACATCCATGAATAGTACCTGTCGACATAATGCTTTTGTTTACTCGTATAACCACTTTTTCACAGTGTTGTCATCAACAAAAATACAGCATATAGCCTAAAAAAGCGTTTAGTTGTGTCGAGTTTAGTCGCGTATGAAAACATGTAAGCGGAGTCCCCGGAGACGCGGGAGACCAATATCATTCTTACAGTACATAAAAGCGGTGTGTTATTTTTGCTGTCTCTATCTCTCTCATGGTGTGCGACGTAAAAACCCGGAGAAAGTGATTTATCGCAAGTTTCTATAGGTTAGGTAAAAATAATTAGCTCTCTCTCCATACATTGTTACTCTAAGATTGAAACCATGTATGGCCGTGTTAAAGTGTGGATATTCGATATGAATGCAAGGCTGATGTAAGCGTAGTGGATAGGATCAAGAAAGGACGCTTAGATGATTTGGGCGAGTGCGAATGAACGAAGAAAAGAGTGTGAAAATAATACATGTCGCGAAAGTGAATGGAAGAAGTCGGGGACGCCCGAGAAAGACGTGGCACGATCAACTGAATTTGAGTCGGGCCATGTGATAAGTCAGAATAACAGAAGAGACGCTTAGATGGTTTGGGCATGTAGAGCGAATGAACGAAGAAAGGAGTGTGAAAAGATGGTGCGAAAGTGAACGGAAGAAGAAGTCGAGGACGCCCAAAAAAGGCATGGCACGATCAAATAAATCAAATACTTGAATCGGGTCATGTAAGGAGTCAGAATAACAGATGAGTATGTTTGAGACGGTGTATGAATGTGAATGAAGCAAAGAGTATATGCCAAGACAGAGTTATATGGCGGTCTGTCCTCTCTGCCTACCCCTGCGGAGAAACGGCGTGATGGTTAGTTAGTTTTCTAAATTATTGTTGTTGTAAACAAAAATATGTTTTTTTATGCGAATGCTTTACAAGAGTTCTAAATCCTCCCGACCGTCTGGAGCCAGAGGGATTAAGGTATGTTGTGAGGCTTAAGGTAGTGAAGAGGGGAAGGAGATTGGGAAGAGGAGGGTTTAAAAGTGCCTGGCTACTCAGATCAAGTCACCAATCACGTTTAAAGCCATTTCAAGCAATGTTTCGATTCAATATGTTGGTCTTTCACCAGGGCGATACTAGGAGTATCTACCGCTCTGGAACGTGCCGCAAATATACCTTGTAATATTAATAACAGTGAACTTATATAGCGCAGTTTTGCGATATTTCACCTCTAGTGCGCTTCATTCTAAATTAATTATGTTAATAAGACTAACAAGGAGAAAATAATATATAATATGTATACAAATTAAAACTATCTAAAATCATGATCGTTACCATAAATCACGAGAGAAAAGGTTCAGATATGGGTATAACAGTGCATGTGTACATCAACAGACCTAACCATCACGCCGTTTCCCCGTAGGAGTAGGCAGAGAAGACAGGCTGCCATATAACTCTGTCTTGGCAGACACTCCTTGCTTCATTCACATTCATACATCGTCTCAAACATACGCTTCTGTTATTCTGACTCTTCACATGACCCGATTCAAGTATTTGATTTACTTGATCGTGCCATGTCTTTCTCGGGCGTCCTCGACTTCTTCTTCCATTCACTTTCGCATCATATATTCTTTTCACACTCCTTTCTTCGTCCATTCGCTCTACGTGCCCAAACCATTTAAGCGTCCCTTTCTTGATCCTATTAATTACGCTCACATCAGCCTTGCATTCTTTCCGGATATCCTTATTTTTAATACGGTCATACATGGTTTTACCGCACATACGTCTCAAAGATCTCATTTCCACAGCATTCAGTCTACTTTCATCCTTCCTCTGCCAGTTCCATGCCTCACTGCCATTCATCAGGGTTGGTATAAGCACTCCATTGTGGACTGCTAAGTTCGCTTCTTTGGACAATTTCTTATTTGCGCCAACAGCGTTCAGTCCTCCATTAATCTAAGAAGCTAACTGTCTTATATTATTGTTTAATGAATTAATTGTGAATGACAACAAATAAGTTGCCTAAAATTCATCGAGCCTGTGACCTCTCTCAAATTTCCAGTGAACAATAAACTAATATAATATTTAGGTCGCCACGTTAAAAGAAATCATTTCTAGGCGTTCCTATTTCTCTGGCCTCGGTCAATAATGCGAGAAGTTCGTGTTTTGGAAGTGATACCATATGTCAATAATGACTTGGGGAATAATTGGAGTGGCCGATAGTGACTTGGCAACACTGCGGCGTCGATGCAGCCCGATTTAAAATACCACAGCGGGTACCATTGCATCGAGTACGACGTCAGCGCGAAAAATCACCCTTTTAATATTTTTTATATGAGTACCGCACAAGAGTCCCAACTGCTCCCGAACGTCTAGAGCCAGTGAGACTATGGCATCCCCAAATAGGGTGGCTATTCAGATCTGGTCACCAAACGCGGCCAAAGCCATTTCAAGCAACGTTTCGATTCTGAATGGTGGTCTTTCACCAGGGCAATACTTAGAGTATGTACCACTCCGGAACGTGCCGCAAATGTAGTTTTTTAAAATTATTTTAAAATGAATTAAATGTATTATGACACATGTTAATTAAATAAAAGTTATTTGCGCACGCCGGGTTTGAACCCGCGACCTTTGGATTCGTAGGCGAGCGTCTTACCACTCGACCATGGAGGCCGTCAAACTTCTTGATGGACGTGTGATTATATATGTGGGTAGATAAAGGATTCACTAAGCCAATTCACTCACCGATGAAGTTATGTTTAGAATTCTTCAAATCTTCTCGAAACACTTGTATTAATATATTATATATTCTTAATTTTATATTCCGATTTAAAATACCACAGCGGGTACCATTGCATTGAGTACGACGTCAGCGCGAAAAATCACCCTTTTGAATATTTTTTATATGAATACCGCACTAGAGTCCCATTTGCTCCCAAACGTTTAGAGTCAGTGAGACTATGGCATCCCCAATTGGGGTATGATGGTATAAGAGGGAAGTTTGGAAGTATCTGGCTATTCAGATCTGGTCACCAAACACGGCCAAAGCCATTTCAAGTAACGTTTCGATTCTGAATGGTGGTCTTTCACCAGGGCGATACTAAGAGTATCTACCACTCCAGAACGTGCCGCAAATATATATTTTTTATTATTTTACATGAATCGAATGTGTTATGACACATATTAATTAAATAAAAGTTATTGGCGCACGCCGGGTTTGAACCCGCGACCTTTGGATTCGTAGGCGAGCGTCTTACCGCTCGATCATGGAGGCCGTCGAAACCACCCTGCTGAAATGATCCTCTTTCAGAATTGAACCTTGGTTGAAATGCCTTTAGATATACATTTTATATGTAACGAACGAGCCGGGTTCTTAGTACTGTTTTACTTCGCTCCTTCGATTGCCTTGCATCGGGATGCCGTGCATATACCTGCTCCGGGTATCGTGTAGTATAAAAAAATAAATTATTTATAGCATGTTAATTATTAAAATAATGTATGGATGAATTAACTCCTTCACCATCAAGGCCTCTGTGGTCGAGTGGTAAGACGCTCGACTATGAATCCAGAGGTCGCGGGTTCAAGCCCGGCGTGCGCTAATAACCTTTATTCAATTAATATGTGTCATAACGCATTTAATTGATAAAACATTATACATAGTATATTTCCAGCACGTTCCAGAGTGGTAGATACTCCTAGTATCGCCCTGGTGAAAGACCACCATTCAGAATCGAAACGTTGCTTAAAATGGCTTTAGCCGTGCTTGGTGACCAGATCTGAATAGCCAGGTACTTCCCAACCTTCCTCTTCCCAATCTCCTTCCCCTCCTCACTACCTTCAGCCGCACAAAATACCCCTATTGGGGAAGACATAGTCTCACTGGCTCTAGACGGTTGGGAGCAGTTGAGACTCTTGGCTGTATTCACTATAAAATAATATAAAAGAACAGAAAGAGAACACAATACAAAATAAAATAAGAGAACAGTAAAAAAATAAAATAATAACAAAGGAACAGAGAGAAAGATACAGATAATATGAATAAAAGAGGTAAAACATCAACTGAGAGAGTGATAAAAGAATAATGAGAAATTTTATTAGTTTACAGGAAATATACCTAATGTTTGACAAACTCAACTGGTTATTAAAAATAGGCTTTCTTTGTTTCTAGTGCTTCTAAATTATTTAATCTGTTTCCATGACCATTTTTATGGAGAATATGAGCGCCGGTGCTTTTGTTGATGCATACGAGATGTACGAGGCCTGTTCAAAAGAAAAGATGAATTTTGAATTTTCGCGGGCTGTGTACATTCGATTATCGATTTTTTTTTGTTTTTGTTATGTTGGTACACATATGTTTATCATATGTTAGCATTATCAGCCATTTTGGATTAGTGGTTTGTTTTTGACAACTGGAAAAGTTAGTCACGTTTTTGTGTGTTCTTCGATTTTACTTTTGAAAAAAATGGATCAAAGAATATGTATTAAATTTTGCGTTAAAATGGAATAAAATCACTTAAAATGTTGACTGTGGCATTCGGCGAATCTACTTTGTCTCAAAAAAGTGTTTATAAGTGGTACAAGCGCTTTACAGAAGGCCGAGAAAATGTTAATGACGATGAGCGTCCTGGAGTTGTGGAAAAACAAACCATGCATTTTATTCTTTGATCCATTTTTTTCAAAAGTAAAAAATCGAAGAACACACAAAAACGAGACTAACCTTTCCAGTTGTCAAAAAAAAACCACTAATCCAAAATGGCTGATATTGCTAACATATGATAAACATATGTGTACCAACATAAAAAAAAACGATGATCGAATGTACACAGCCCGCGAAAATTCGAAATTCACCTTTTCTTTTGAACAGGCTATGTATACATATATATTTAAATAAATTCAGCATACCGTGAGCAAATTACGAATTTGAAATAAACTATACTAAAATAATATTGCTGGTTTATAAGTTAAGTCCGGTGACTTGACATAGCTTCAGTGGAATTTTTTTTTGTGTCAAATCGCCTGACTTTGGAAGCCAATTGGCAGCACCATTTTCAGAAGCCAACAGTGTGAAAATAAACTTTAAAAAAAAACACTCTCAAATAGTATATCTTGCAACAAAACACTTCGAATAAACTGAAATTTCTTTGTACATTTTCCGCAGAGAGAATATAATCATTTTAGTTTTATAAATCTCACGGTGGGGAGAAATCTCTAAATATTCCCGAAAACTTCCCCAGGATTGGATCCTGGGGAAGTTTTCGGGAATTAATTATTACCGTCGAGTTTCGAGAGTTTAGGCAAAGTTTCTGGCAAACAAACCTTCGGGAGAAATGATTGATAATACAACGGGAAAAAACTTTCACAATTGCTATATTCCGGGAGAATAATACAGTGGTCGTAATTTAAAGCTGATTTCGTAAATAATTGTAATTGACAATGAATCGATGGAAGGTGTTTGTTCATAGAACAATGCTGTTGGATTTCAAAGACACAATTTGTTAGCATCTTACCTTCTTGTTTTTCATCCATTTCTTACCTATCCCTCCATTTCGCTGATTGATTTCCTTACTCAACAACACTGTGTTCGAAAACAATTGACAATCGAAACAGAAGAAGAGTTATGTGACAAAACACGTTCGTTCGTTGGTGTTTCGCTTGGTCGTCGTTTGGTTGTTGTACTTCAAGTAGAATTGAGTTAAGATGTGTTAGAGGAATGAAGGACTTAAACATCAACTTTATCGGTGAGTGAATTGACAATGAATCGATGGAAGATGTTTTTTCATACAAAAATGCTGTTGGATTTCAAAAACACAATTTGCTAGCTTCTTACTTTCTTCTTTTTCATCCAGTTCTTACCTATCCCGCCGTTTCGCTATTCGATTTCCTTACTCAACAACGCTGTGTTAAAAAACAATTGACAATCGAAACAGAAGAAGAGTTTCGTGAAAAAACGCGTTCGTTCGTTGGTGTTTCGCTTGGTCGTCGTTTGGTTGTTGTACTTCAAGTGAAATTGAGTTAAGATGTGTTAGAAGAATGAAGAACTTAAACATCAACTTCATCGGTGAGTGAATTGGTTCCATAATCTTTCCACGCACATTATAAGACACTTCCATAGTAGTTTAGTTTTATAGTTTTACAGTCTACTATTTTCAAAATTCGTCTGAAGCTGAAAACACATTTTGTATTTTATTGCAGCTTTGGATCCAACAAATGGTATATATAATATTAAGACGTAAATAAAATAGGTGTGTAACAATAATATTTTGATAATTTTTACAGCGCAATTTTTGTAAAAAATACCTCAAGGTTGCTGTACAAATGTTAAATCCTAGGCTCCACAAATTGTCGCTGGAAAGGCAAAAGGGCTTAAGCGACACTTGGGTCAAAATTGAGTTAAATACGCAGTTTGGACAGCTCCTTTTTCTGCATCGAATGCTCTGACTCTCGTTTGATTCTGAAGGCTTCTGTGGCCCTTCAGCCATCTAAAATATATTTACCATTTGGGAGAAGGCTCGACTCAAGCGACACAAGTTTGGGACTTTTTCAAGCTTGCTGTCGCTTCAAGTAACTCAGTGAGAGCCTAAAATAAACTCATTAATAATCAGTATTCACCAACCTTGCATTATATAAATATATCTTAAAATCATACTTAGAGAAATACAACTGTAACCCATCTTAAAAATTTATACCAGATAGATATATAAAATAGTAAACTAAAAGTAACTTGTAACTATTAAAATCATGCAGCAATACTGATAAATATAATTAAAGTAAAATCATGGTTTACTACCTCTGACATCCAAAAAATAGTAAATGAGCCAAAGAATAAGAACAACCTGTACTAGTCTGAAGATGGCCGTTATAGGCTGAAACCGGTCCTGTAAAAAATAAAAAAGTGGAATAGAGTTATAACTTTGTTTTTATTTAATCAGTGAGATATATTCATCTCACACTCCTTTCTTCGTTCATTCGCTCTTCATGTCCAAACCATCTAAGCGTCCCTTTCTTAATCCTATTCATTAAGCTTACATCAGCCTTGCATTCTTTCCAGATATCCATATTGTTAAAACGGTCATACATGGTTCTACCGCACATACGCCTCAGGGATCTCATTTCTACAGCATTCGGTCTACTTTTATCCTTCCTCTTCCAGTTATATGCATCACTGACGTAAATCAGGGTTGGTATCAGCACTCTATTGTTGATTGCTAGCCACACAGTGATCTCGTTTCTACAGTATTCAGTCTACTTTCATCCTTCCTCTGCCAGTTCTATGTCGCACTGCCATACATCGGGGTTGGTATCAGCACTCCATTGTGGACTGCTAGCCACACAGTGATCGCGTTTCTACAGTATTCAGTCTACTTACATCCTTCCTCTGCCAGTTCTATGTCGCACTGCCATACA
Organism: Drusus annulatus; assembly: GCA_022651775.1. NCBI lineage: Eukaryota > Metazoa > Arthropoda > Insecta > Trichoptera > Limnephilidae > Drusus > Drusus annulatus. The sequence goes on from JAGWCC010000616.1 coordinate 263,414, forward strand.
TCAGGGTTGGTATCAGCACTCCATTGTGGACTGCTAGCCACACAGTGATCGCGTTTCTACAGTATTCAGTCTACTTACATCCTTCCTCTTCCAGTTCTATGCATCACTGACGAAAATCAGGTTTGGTATCAGCACTCCATTGTGGACTGCTAGCCACACACTGATCTTGTTTCTACAGTATTCAGTCTACTTTCATCCTTCCTCTGCCAGTTCCATGTCTCACTGCCATACATTGGGGTTGGTATCAGCACTCCATTGTGGACTTCTAGCCACACAGTGATCGCGTTTCTACAGTATTCAGTCTACTTACATCCTTCCTCTGTCAGTTCCATGCCTCACTGCCATACATCAGGGTTAGTATCAGCACTCCATTGTGGACTACTAGCTTAACTTCTTCGCACAATTTTTTATTTGCGCCAACAGCGTTCAGTCCTCCATCAACGGAGTTATAGTTATCATTAGTAATATAAATTATCTAAAGGTGATTGATACATCGCTCAATAAGAGTCAGATTATGGTGAAAAAAGGAAACTGAGATAGCCCATAGGTCGGCAGACTACTCGCACTTTAAATCTCATCTGTTCAACACGACAATCCAACGCTCAGAGCAATAATATTCAGGAGGGAGCGCTTCTGTAGTCAGTATTGATGATTTTTACCTGACTCGGCTAGATCTGGGCCTGGCTAGGACTAGGGCTAGGGTATTTATAAATGCATTCATAACCCGGAGAAAGTGATTGGATCGTAAATTTGTATAGGTTCGGTAAAAATATGTATCTCTTTCTTTATGTATATTCTTGCCCTGAGTTCCAACGCATCCTTCCTCTTCTCGCTTCTTATGCATTTATTTTCCAGCGACCACGAATCTCTCCAGCTTCAAGTTTTCAGCTCTGCAAGAGTCCTTATCGAAGAGATGGATCTCCCCACCTCAGTTGGAGCTTATCTAGGTCACTCCCTGAGTTAAAGTGCTCTTTAAAGTTAATAATTTATTTAACCAAGGGTTCCTTATCTTCTGGACGCTTATCAACTTAAGAAACTTCTCTACCCTTTCTCAACCAGAGTCATTTTGAAATAACACGAACTTTGAAAATTATTTACGACGTAAGTGCTGACCCAATTTATTTGTGGCTTTTTTTAAATGATTGAGTAAACCTTCTCTGGTAATGCGGTTTTTTTTCGTTGTGTTGGGTCCACTGCGTACACACATATTTACGTAAACAGTCTACAGTGTTCGCGTTTTTTTTCTGTTTAATTCTGTAATTTATAAATAAAATAAAAACTCACAAAGTATTTATTGTCATTTCATGATTTTGGTTGTTTGTATTAATATAAAAAAAATATACACTTTCATAGTTTCAGCTAAATTGTATCAAAATATTTATATTATTTACGTCTTGCAACCACTGTTCTTTTAAAATTTCATCGGATATTTCCTAAACTATTTCTAGTAGACGAAATCTCATGTAAAACAGTTTTTAAATCCATCGAAATTAAATCGGATTAAAACGGCTTAAGGAAAAGAAAACTCCACCAGATAGAAAGGGTTTAGAAGACAAATACGGCTAAAGCCATTTCAAGCAACGTCTGGATTCTGAATAGTGGTCTTTCACTAGGGCGATACTGACAGTATCTACCACTCTAGAACGTGCCCCAAATATATTATACCATATATATTTTAATGAATTTATTTTGAAACAACACAGGAAAATTTATTCTAAGTATAAGTTTTAAAGACGCTGTATGAAAGCAATGATTTCTCACACGCTTTTGACGATACAATAGCATTTTTTTATCGCATGCTGTTGACGATACAATACCAATTATTTCTCACATGCTGACTACGATACAATAATAAATGTTTCTCGCACTTCTTTGGCGATACAATGACAATTATTTCTCGCACTCTTTTGACGATACAATAGCAATTATTTCTCGCTCTATTTTGATGATACAATAGCAATTATTTCTCGCTCTATTTTGATGATACAATAGCAATTATTTCTCGCACTCTTTTGACGATACAATAGCAATTATTTCTCGCTCTATTTTGATGATACAATAGCAATTATTTCTCGCTTTATTTTGATGATACAATAGCAATTATTTCTCGCACTCTTTTGACGATACAATAGCAATTATTTCTCGCTCTATTTTGACGATACAATAACAAATATTTCTCGCACTTCTTTGACGAAACGATAGCAATTATTTCTCGCACCCCTTTGACGATACGATAGCAATTATTACTCGCTTCATTTTGACTATAAAATAGCAATTATTTCTCGCTCTATTTTGACGATACAATAGCAATTATGTCTCGCTCTATTTTGACAGTACAATAGCAATTATTTGTCGCTCTATTTTGACGATACAATAGCAATTATTTCTGGCACCCTTTTGACGATACAATAGCAATTATATCTCGCTCTATTTTGACGATACAATAGCAATTATTTCTCACATGCTGTCTACGATGCAATAATAATTATTTATCGCACTCTTTTGACGATACAATAGCAATTATTTCTCACATGCTGTCTACGATGCAATAATAATTATTTATCGCACTCTTTTGACGATACAATAGCAATTATTTCTCGCACTCTTTTGACGATACAATAACAATTATTTGTCGCTCTATTTTGATGATACAATAGCAATTATTTCTCGCACTCTTTTGACGATACAATAGCAATTATTTATCGCACTCTTTTGATGATACAATAGCAATTATTTCTCGCGCTCTTTAACGATACAATAGCATTTATTTCCTGCACTTTTTTGACGATACAAAGCAATTATTTCTCACATGATGTCTACGTTACAATAACAAATATTTCTCGTACTTCTTTGACGATACAATAGCTTATGGTTTTGATGGTAGAAAGCAAATTATTTTCCCAATTTGTGAAATTTCCATTCTAACACGATCTTTACATAGTATCGAGAGTCGACGAATAATCTGACACCTTAATTAGGGCATTAATCAACTCGGTGCGAAAATTGAAATGTTTAAATTAGTAGCCGAAAGGTCAAAATTTAATTTCGATAACGAAACATAAACAAAACATTTACAGCTTGACATGGATAACTGTGCAGGCGTGTTTCACTTAATTAAATTATTATTTTTTATGTGACGCCTCACATGATTACCTCTATCTGTACAGTGAACATACACGAGAAGTATATCGGAAAAAATGCAAGGCTGATGTGGGCGTAATGAATAGGATCAAGAAAGGGACGCTTAGATGGTTTGGGCATGTAGACCGAATGAACGAAGAAAGGAGTGTGAAAAGAATATTTATAGTGCGAAAGTAAATGGAAGAAGAAGTCGAGGACGCCCGAAGAAGACATGGCACAATCAAGTGAATCAAATACTTGAATCGGGTCATGTGAAGAGTCAGAATAACAGAAGATTATGTATGAGACGATGTATGAATGTGAATGAAGCAAGGAGTGTGTGCCAAGACAAGAATTATAAAGCGTTCCGTCCTCTCTGCCTACTCCCCCTGCGGAGAAACGACGTGATGGTTAGTTAGTTATATATATATATTTTTTAGTTTAATTTTGTACCCTAATGATAGTAACGATTCTTAGGCTAAGCGAAACCGGTCGGTCCTAAAAATTGAAATAAAATCTGTGGTCCTATACATAGTTATTATTTCATCTTCATTGAGTAATAAGTATTATTTAGTTACCCAGTATATAAGATATACGCTACTCGACGAGTAGCACTAATCAACAACTCACTCATAGGTGACGAAATACCCTTTAAATGTTAACAATAACGGTTTGAAATTAGCATAATAAGAGTTATATTAAAATATGTTAATTTGCACCCCTAATGCAAGCGAAATCATCCCCACGTCACAAAGAGGGGTGTTTCTGTGGCGGAACGGTAAAAAATATTTATTGTACTGACGTTTTGATTAAAGGCATCTTAAACTGAGTTTACTCTAACACCGCAATCACACAGATGCATTGCTTGCACTCGACACGATTAAAAATTGCAATACGACTGAAAATAAATTTAAAAAAAAACAGCGTAGCAAACTGCACTGAGTGGTGCAATATCGATGTTCAGAATCGAAAATTTGCTTAAAATGGGTGTTTGGCGACCAGATCTGTATAGCCGGGTCCTTCCTTAATTTCCTCTTCCCCATCTCCATCCCTTCCCCGCTAGCTTCAGCCTCACAACATACCCCAATGGGGGACGCCATAGTCTCACTGGCTCTAGACGGTTGGGAGCAGTTGGGACTCTGGTGCGGTATTCAAATAAAAAATATGATCACATGGAAAACATATATTTTCGTATTGTCTGTCTTTTTCTCACTTCATGGCCTAAATAGTGTATTAATTTATAAAAAATAAAAAAAAATTGAATAAATATTATGTTTTTTAAATTCGATTAAGAAATTCGCTAATCCAAACGCCATTGCGCCATGGGGGTCGCCGAACTGTTAAGAATTTTTCTCCCCTCCGTTTTTGTAGTTTATTAATTAATTTATTCTCCCCCCCACCCCCCTTCCCATCGTTTTACTGCCTACCCGTAGGGTAGCTTGATCGGAGTAATAATATATATGGAGAGAGAGCTAAATATTTTTACCCAACCTATACAAATTTGCTATAAATCACTTTCCCCGGGTTTTTACGTGATATACCATGGGAGAGAAAGAGACAAAAAAACGTCACTTAATATCGCAGCACTTTTAAGTATGTTTGGATGTTCTCCGTCCGCGCTAACTTCACATCGTCGAGTGGCATAACTTACGTCGACAGATTTTAAGGTTATTTCTTATATTTGTGCTGATTAAAATGCTTGCAGTGGTTATACAAATAAATCAAACATGACGGTGATATGTGCTATGCGTGAATGTTCAAATAAGACCAAACAAAGATTATAAAACATCACTTTTCAGAGGTATTTCAACAGTTTTAAATATTTTTGACTGAAATTTAGAATTTTTACATTTTGAATTAAATAAAGACATAAAATCAACAAAAAGCTTTTATCATTATTTAGGCAAACCTTCCGTTATTAGTGTTTGTGTGATATTTTGACTTTATAAATCATTTTAATGGTGGATTGATATTGTTTTGTTTAATGTGTTCAAATATGTTTATTAAGATGTCCGAATTCCACGTGGGCGGTAACTAATAGGCTATCCAACACCCTTTAACATGTCTTTGTCTCTTTCTATCGAGTCAGTATAAAGTCAACAATACTGACTACACTGTTTCGCAAAGGTACCTCTCCATGTATATTCTTTCTCCAATAAGTTAGGCGTGTAATGCTGTCCACCGCTATAGGGGTCTGAAAAATCTTCTGATTTCAATTGTAAATTTGTTACACTGAACAGATGATCACAAAATTGCGAAATATATCGATTTTAACGACGTATGATTTACACGAGACCTTTCTGCTCCTAAGCCTCAGACAGGACGATGAATTAAAGTATCTCTGCAAGAAGAATTTTGACATTCAAAGATGTTTGACTCGTTTATAGCTAAAATTGAGACGCGGTTTGCGGAATTCTCGATGAAAAATTTCAAGACGCCAGAGCTCGTGCTGTATTAAGCGTCGTTGAATACAAGATAGGAACTCATAGATGTGTTTTGGGCGTGTCCGTGTGCCCGAGTAGGTCAAATTTATCCCTCTCCTCTGATTAAACGAGAAGTCCTATTTAAAAAATGTCTCCATCAACTTTATATCAAATCTCAGAATCATACGATACGTCTATGAGCAATCTGGTTGAATATCATTTATACGGGAAAAATAATTGCGTGTTTATTTTCTAATAATCCGGACCGGTTTCGCTGTAAAGCAGCGCGATCAGCCTCGGCGCGGCACAATCAGAAATGATTACAAATTGTATTAAAACCGCCCTCCTTGTTTGTGGAGGGGGACGTCGCCCCTACACCCCCACCCCCTCTGCCACCCCGCATAATCTATGGCTGAAACAGAAGCGTGCTGCTGGGCCCAGTGGCGTAACTTGGAATCTGCGAGCCCCGGGGCAAGTCGCAATCTGGGGCGAATTTCTCATTGTTTTTTGATTTGTCTTCGGATTCGAGTTTCAAAGTGGGAGGTGTGTTATTGATATCGTGCGATTGTGAGAAAGTGAATGGAAGAAGAAGTCGGGGACGCCCGAGGAAGACATGGCACGATCAAGTGAATAACCTAACCTAACCTCTGAACCGAATATTAAGATCTATTTTAAAATAGCTAACTAATCATCGCGCGGTTTTCCGTAAGGGTAGGCAGAGAGGACGGACCGCCATACAGCTCTGTCTTGGCACACACTTCTTGCTTCATTCACATTCATAAATACTCTTCTGTTATTCTGACTCTTCACATGCCCCGAATCAAGTATTTGACTGCCTCCATGGTCGAGCGGTAAGACGCTCGACTACGAATCTAAAGGTTGCGGGTTCAAACCCGGCGTGCGCAAATAAATTTTATTCAATTAATGTGTCACAACACATTTAATTCATATAAAGTAATGTAAAGTTTATTGGCGGCTCGTTCCAGATTGGTAGATACTCTAAGTATCGCCCTGGTGAAAGACCACCATTCAGAATCGAAACGTTGCTTGAAATGGCTTTAGACGTGTTTGATGACCGGATCTGAATAGCCAGGTCTTTTCCAATCTTCCTTTTTCCCATATCCTTTCCTTCACCACTACCTTCAGCCTCACAACACACCTCGATAAATGATGCCATAGTCTCACTGAGCAGTCGGGCCTCTTGTGCGTTACAAAACACGGCTAAAGCCATTTCAAGCAACGTTTCGATGCTAGATGGTGGTATTTCACCAGAGCGATACTGAAAGTATCTTCCGCTTGATCGTGTGTGTATGATCGTGATATTCAGATACTTTCAACCTTCCTCGTCCCCATCTTCCTCCCCTCCCCGCTATCTCCAGCCTCACAACATACCCAAAAAGAAAGGTAGAAAAGATTTCGATTTAATTTGCATTTTTTAAATTACGGATTGTATAATTGACTCACCTTCTTTGTTGCAACTCATTCAGTTCAACATTCCTTGCTGTAGACTAAGAAACAATGAATTGCTGTTCCTCAATCATCACAATACTAATTATGGGTATCATTGTCCACTGTCCGGAATGTCGAGACTTGTTGACTCAAGCCGTGGTCTTGAGATTTTTGGTAGCAGTCTGAATGATTTTTGTCATTCTTTACGACTCTACCAAAACCTTGTTAAGGTTTTGACTTGAATGTTCTTTTTAATGTATATTTTTGTCATTATTTTATTATATTATTATGTGTGGTGTTGTTCTATCCATGTTTCTCCTTTTTTCCCATTTCGATAATAGTCCGTTAGAATATTAATAAGTGAATAATTGTAATATTACATAAACACTAGAATACACAGGAAGGGGCAAAAAAGCATTCAGTTTCAAGAAACGTGATCAAGGGGGGGTTTCACCCATTTCGCACGTTTTCTCGCTGCGCCCCTCTCCCCTATTCCTCCCTAGTAATCTAATAACTACAGCTGTTTGTACAAAATATTACTCTGACAGTATTGTCTGGGCATTACTGGCTGTACCTTCTTACATCTATCTGCCTCGGCTGTTGGCCGGGGCACGCTTAACTAAACACGGAGAATGGCCTAACGATCTGTGAATCGAAATTTAAACGATACTGTTTCATCGCTTATATTAAGCACTTATTTTTAAGTGAACAACGCACAAAGTCAGCCGTCTGGAGCCAGTAGGTCTGTGGCATCATTTATCGAGGTATTTATTTAATAACTAAACGGTCTAAACGATTTTTGTCATTCTTTACGACTCTACCAAAACTTTGACTATACCATGGCTTGAATGTTCTCTCTTATGTTTATTTTGTCCTATTTTTGTCATCGCTTCATTTATTATTATGTATGTGCTATTCCTTCTCTGTTGCTCTTTTTTCCATTTCGTGTTTTATATGTATTTTTTGTAATTGGACTTTAGTCCGTTGATTTATAAATAAATAACTAACGGACTATTGTCTAATTACAAAAAAAAAAAACACATAACACGAAATGGGAAAAAGACCAACAAAGAAAGAACAGCACATACATAATGCAATGAAAAAAATAGGACAAAAAATTACATTAGAAAGAACATTCAAGTCAAAGCCTGAATAAGGTTTTGGTAGAGTCGTAAAGAATGACAAAAATAATTTCGATTGGTACCAAAAATTTCAAGACCACGGCTTGAGTCAACAAGTCTCGACATTCTGGACAGTGGAGAGTGATATCCATAATTAGTAGAGTGATGATTGAGGAACAGCAAATCATTATTTCTGAGTCTACGGCAAGGAATGTTGAACTGGATGAGTTGCAACAGAGAAGGTGAGTCAATTATACAATCCATAATTTAAAAAATGCAAATTTAATCGAAATCTTTTCTTCCTTTCTTTTTAGGTATGTTGGGAGGCTGCAATAATAATAATAATAATAATTGGCTGATTTATATAGCGCCGTTTTGTGACAGAGATATCACCTCAAGGGCGCTTTACATCATTAATTAACATAATATTACAACTAAGGCCTAATATTAACTTATGCTTAATTCTTACAACTAGTGACTAACAACTAACATATTAACAAGTAGCGGGGAGGGGAGGAAGATGGGGAAGACGAAGGTTGAAAGTATCTGAATATCACGATCATACACACACGATCAAGCGGAAGATACTCTCAGTATCGCCCTGGTGAAATACCACCATCTAGCATCGAAACGTTGCTTGAAATGGCTTTAGCCTTGTTTTGTAACGCACAAGAGGCCCGACTGCTCAGTGAGACTATGGCATCATTTATCGAGGTGGGTTGTGAGGCTGAAGGTGGCGGGGAGGGGAAGGAGATGGCGAAGAGGAAGGTTGGGAATCATCTGACAATTACGATCGCAAAGATATTACCAGTATCGCTCTGGTGAAATACCACCATTTAGAATCGAAACGTTGCTTGAAATGGCTTTAGCCGTGTTTCGTGACCAGATGTATACAAATGTTTCGAAACTATCCGGAGCCAGTAGAATTGTGACAATCTCCGACTAACCATCACCCCGTTTTCCCGTAGGGGTAGGCAGAGGGGACGGACTGCCATATACCTCTATCTAGGCACACACTCTTTGCTTCATTCACATTCATACATCGTCTCATACATACTCTTCTGTTATTCTGACTCTTCACATCACCCGATTCAAGTATCTGATTTACTTGATCGTGCCATCTCTTTCTCGGGCGTCCTCGACTTCTTCTTCTATTCACTTTCGCGTCATATATTCTTTTCACACTCCTTTCTTCGTTCATTCGCTCTACATGCCCAAACCATCTAAGCGTCCCTTTCGTTTCGATTCCAGATGGTGGTATTTCACAAGGGTGATACTGGTAATATCTTTGCGATCGCAATTGTCAGATAATTCCCAACCTTCATCTTATTCATCTCCTTATCTTTCCCACTCCATTTCAGTCTCACAACTCACAAAATACTTCAATCAGGAATGCAACAGTTCCCCTGGCTCCAGGTGTTTTGTTTCCATCGACGATAATATTGGCTTGGAGTAACAATATATGGAGAGAGAGCTAATTCTTTTTACCCAACCTATACAAACTTGGGATAAATCACTTTCTCCCGGCTTTTACGTCGTACACCACGAGAGAGAAAGGGACAACAAATATAATACACCGCTTCTACGTACTGTCGCGATGATCTTGGGCTCCTGGGTCACCGCGGGACTCCGCCTACAATTTTTATTATGCCACTAACGTCGACCCAACTAAACAGTGTTTTAGGTTATATGCTATATTTTTGTTGGTAACAATACTATGAAAAAATAAACAAAAACATTATGTCGATATGTGATATGAATATTATTTCTAATTTTGTAACTGTTAATTCATGGTGGAATTCCATTTTAATGATTTAATAAAACAAATTTATAACTTTATTCCACTTTTTTTATTTTTTAACTGGACCGGTTTCATCCTATAACGGCCATCTTCAGACTAGTACAGGTTGTTCTTATTCTATGGCTCATTTACTATTTTTGGGATGTCAGGGGTAGTAAACCATAATTTTACTTTAATTATATTTATCAGTATTGCTGCATTATTTTACTAGTTTAAAGTTACTTTTAGTTTATTTTTTTATCTATCTGGTATGAATTTTTATTTAAGATGAGTTACAGTTGTATTTTTCTAAATATGATTTTATGATGTATTTATACAATGCAAAGTTGGTGAATACTGATTATTAATGAGTTTATTTTAGGTTTTCCCATCTTAATTGTAATGTCTAGATTTTCCATAAAATTTCCGAAGTATTGGGTTACTCCTAGTATATGGTATAATATGACGGCCTCCATGGTCGAGTGGCAAGACGCTCGACTACGAATCCAAAGGTAGCGGGTTCAAACCCGGCGTGCGCCAATAACTTTTTTTCAATTAATATGTGTCATAACACATTTAATTCATACAAAAATAATGAAAAATATATTTGCGGCACGTTCCAGAGTGGTAGATACTCTAAGTATCGCCCTGGTGAAAGACCACCATTCAGAATCGAAACGTTGCTTGAAATGGCTTAAGCCGTGTTTGGTGACCAGATCTGAATAGCCAGGTACTTCCCAACCTTCCTCTTCCCGATCTCCTTCCCCCCCCCACTACCTTCAGCCTCACAAAATACCCAATTTGGGAATGCCATAGTCCCACTGGCTCTAGACGGTTGGGAGCAGTTGAGACTCTTGTGCGGTATTCATGTAAAAAAAAAATAAAAAAATTACATGATTTTATTTATTATGCACTTTTACAGTAGATTACTTTTATTATTATCATTTATTTGGTATATATCATTGATTTGTTTTATTAAATCATTGATATGAATAAATGGATAAATACCTTAGCCTTAGTATTAGCTACACCCAGGTTCGCCGAGTCCGGTAAAAATCATCGAAACCTGACTACACTGCCTTGGATAGATACCACTCTATATACTAAGATATAAGGTGTATTTTCGGCTTTGAACAGCGTTTTTGAGTGAGGTGTAAATATTATCCAAGTGTTAATATGATTATTAAAATTGTCAAAGAGTGAGCCAAGTTATTTCACGGCTAACATCAACATGTGACAGAGTATGCTTCAAAATAAACCATTTCTGGAGTACCGCAAGGGACGAGTGTGGACCCTCCGTTACCGAAGGACGAACACTGATAACATCGGCTATAAGTCAGTTGGAGTGGTGCTAGGGATAAAGGGCCTCAACTTAAGGTCTGGAAGGCCTCAATGTGTGGGTGTTTGATAGGTTGTGATGTATTTGAATTATAATATAAGTGTGCATTATACATACGGTTGGGATCTTAGAGTAAGAATATATATATAGAGAGAGAGCTAAATGTTTTTACCCAACCTAAACAAATTTGTGATAAATTACTTTCTCCGGGTTTTTACGTCGCATACCGTGAGAAAGAAAGAGACAACAAAATTTTGGCAAAATTTTACACCGCTTCAAAGTATTGTAACCATGTTCTTTGAGTCGTGCGTCTCCCGGGACTCCGCCCACACGCTTTGATGTGCAACTAAACTGAACATAACTCAACGGTTTTTTAGGTTATATGGTTTATTTATTTTTATAAGAATACTGTGAAAAAGTGGTTATACGAATAAACAAAAACATTGTGTCGACATGTGTTATGAATGGATGTATAAATACCGTAACCCTAGTCTTAGCCACGCCCAGGTCTAACCGAGTCAGTAAAAGCTAGTAAAAAGTGACTACAGATCGATCTACAGCGTTACCTCTTGTATATTATTGCTCTAAGGTTGTGACCTTGGAGTAAGAAAATGGAGAGAGCTAAATATTTACAAACTTGCGATAAATCGCTTTCTCCGGGTTCTAACGTCGTATACCATGAGAGAGAAAGAGACAAGAAAAGTCGTTACATATTATCGCACCACTTTTGAGTATGTAAATATGTTCTCCGTCCGCGCTAACTCAACATCATCAGGCCGCATAACTTACGTCAACGGATTTTTAGGTTATTTCCTATATTTGTGTTGATTAAAATACTTGCAGTGGTTGTACAAATAAATCAAACATAATGGTGATATGTGCTGTGCGCGAATGTTCAAATATTTCAGTTCAGAGGTATTTCAACAGTTTTAAATATTTTTCACCGAATTTTAAAATTTTCACGTTTTTAATTATATCTTTTTTTTTTTTAAACAATCATTCCCGGGTAACTGCCATCGTAATAAGCGGAAAATATTGCTTGTGCAATGATGGAGGACTTACCCAGCCGAAAAATTGAACGCACGACTCCCGGGTGGGAATCCGACGCGTTTGTCCACTCAGCTAGCGACCCAAGCTTCAAAGTTCATTCTAATTTTATATTTTTGTTTATCGAGATGTTAAATAAAATGTTATTGCGCTCGTCGGGATTAGAACCCACGACCTCTGGATTCGTAGTCGAGGATCTTAACCGCTCGATCACGTCAAATGAATGTTGGAAAATAAATAATTAAAAAAAATATATATATATTATTTTTTTTTTTTTTCTTAAAAAGAAAGGCAAACATTCTCGGGTTACGAATAACCTGACAAAATTTGAAAAATTCCTACTGCCATCATAAGAAGCGGAAGATGTTGCTTGTGCAATGATGGAGGACTTAGCCAGCAGAGGAATTGAACGCACGACGCCCGGGTGGGAATCCGACCGGTCGGTAGCTGAGTGGACAATATATATACGTATATAGACAACCTCCATGGTTGAGCGGTAAGACTCTTTTTACTTTTGAAAAAAAATGGATCAAAGAATATGTATTAAATTTTGCGTTAAAAATGGAATACAGTGCTCCAACGCACTTAAAATGTTGACTGTGGCATTCGGCGAGTCTACTTTGTCTCAAAAAAGTGTTTATAAGTGGTACAAGCGCTTTACAGAAGGCCGAGAAGATGTTAATGACGATGAGCGTCCTGGAGTTGTGGAAAAGCAAATCATGGATTTTATTCTTTGATCCATTTTTTTCAAAAGTAAAAAATCGAAGAACACACAAAAACGTGACTAACCTTTCCAGTTGTCAAAAACAAACCACTAATCCAAAATGGCTGATAATGCTAACATATGATTAACAAAAGTGTACCAACAAAACAACAAAAAAAAATGACAATCGAATGTACATAGCCCGCGAAAATTCAAAATTCACCTTTTCTTTTGAACAGGCTATGATGTATCATTTTTTTTATAGCATTAGACTCTTAAAAAATATGTTTTTTTTAATGGCCTCATTTTGAAATGCGACTTTCGGAGGATTTGTTGGAAATGTTGCCCGGGGTGTTTGAGGATACTTTGCGCGCCAATGCTTTGAGATACGCTTTTAGGGATTTTCGCGAATTAGCCGCTAACCCCCGTGTTTGAACAGTTTTAATTAAAATTCCGATAATCAGTCGAAAGACACGAATAGTTGGGACGCCCCCTGCTGTAGAGCCGCTGTTCAGCGGCGTTTTCCGCTTTCCATTAGCTCCGCTGAGGGGTGCATATATTACCCTGTGAGCACACACTACAGCGTGCGGGTGCTCCTGGCGCAGGGGCGCGACAAGCGCCCTAGCCACCTGGGCAGAGTTAACTAATACAGAAAAAAACTGAACTTAAAAACAATGCTTTTTTTAATTAATCAAAATATTACTTTTTAATAATAATATTATAACAGTGAAGTTATATAGCGCATTTTTGTAATATTTTACCTCGAGTGCGCTTCATACTAAATTAATTATGCTAATAAGATTAACTAACAAGGAGAAAATAATACATTGCGAAATTTTTGTCCGCACTTTTTGACCAAGGATTGACCAAGGGAGGTATGACGTATATGCTTCCAGCCAATCGGATGCGAAGAAAACCGTAAAGATAAACATTATTCTGTCTTTATCTGTTTGCCAACAATTTAGCGTTAGTATCATGAGAAAGAAAGAGACCGGGATACTTTCAGAAGCCGTACAATATGGGTATTCCCCACTGTAATGGTTTCTTATGTGACAGCTAGTAAATATCTCTAAGTTAAAAAATATTACGAATCCACTAAAACTCATTTCAAACGGAAGTTTATTATATTGGAACGAATAGTCCAAAGATTAATTACATATTGGTGTAAGTTACTAGTTGTTTTGTAGGTTAGAATGTTAAATATTTGAGATCTAACTAAAAAAGACGATTTTTATGGTACATACGTGTGAAAACTGTTTGTTTTTGGTCCTTTTGTACTTCGATTGAAGCAACCAAGTATAGCACATATGGCCATGATGTTTTGCTAGATATCGGACAAAAAATAACTCAAGTTTTTAACTATTTACGCACTTTTGACAGTCCGTTCGCCTGACACTCCAAACCAGAATGAAGCTCGTACAGATCAAATATTACGGACATGGTATTCAGCACGCCCCAAATCGTGTATTGGTTTCAACAATTGTTTGTCTCTTTTTCTCATATGCGTATAGAACCGAGCATAAAGAGAGAGCTATATTTTGCGAGTTTGTCAACGATTTGTCACAAATTAGTACGGTCTCTTTATATTGTTACTCTAAGAGTATAACAGTGCATGTGTACATCAATAGATTGAAAAAGCAATTTACCAGAAGCTAAGGGTATAAAAATCCAGATGAAACGTATGAATTCATATTAGCATATTTGTCAAATCAAAGAAAGGGAAATTAGATTGAGTACAGTTAATATGTTGGTACTTAAAACATTAACATTCAAGTATTATAAGTAAACGATTCTAAAAATGCAAACAGTGTAAATATAACAAGTAACAAAAGAAAAATAAATATTTTATGTCAATGAGTATATGGTTTTAAGTAGATAAAAAAAGTAATTATAATAGTACCCTAAAAAGTTATCAAAAAAATATTTTAACCAAAAGTTCACTAAGTTTATTGTTCTATTTCGACTAAATAACCTTTTTGATATCCAGAGCTCATGATGGATAAACATAAACAGTTGAATATTAACAGATTGTTGTGTAAAAAGTCGTATACAGGCTTTTTGTTCTAAAATATGTACAAAATATTTGCGTTGATCTCGAAATTCGAGACATTAAAAGCAGTGCATATTTAATTACGCCAGAGCTTACCGCTCGAGAATATTCGCCGCTGCAGATAATATATTTATATTTTTAATGTGTTAATTGTGAGAATAAATTGTATAATTGACTCACCTTCTTTATTGCAACTCATCCAGTTCAACATTCCTTGCCGTAGACTGAGAAACAATGAATTACTGTTCCTCAATCATCACTCTACTAATTGTGGGTATTATTCTCCACTCTCCGGAATGTCGAGACTTGTTAACTCAAGCCGTGGTCTTGAAATTTTTGATAGCAGTCGAAATGATTTTTGTCATTCTTTACGACTCTACCAAATCCTTGTTCAGGCTTTGACTTGAATGTTCTTTCTTATGTATATTTTATCCTATTTTTGTCATTGCTTCATCACAATATTTTAATATTAAGTGTGGTGCTGTTCTTTCTCCGTTGATTCTTTTTTTCCTTTTCGTTTAATGTGTTTTTTTTTGTAAATGGACAATATTCCGTTAGTATAAAATGTATACATTCATAAATATGAAACATTGAAAGCAGTGCATATTTAATGATGCCAGAGCTCACAGCTTGAGAGTTTTTGCTGCTTCAGATCTTATATTTCTGCTTTATTCAACGAATCAAAAAAGATCAACGAATTTGGATTTGTTTCATTGATTTTTTTTATTCCACCCAACACCTGTTTTATGTTAATCTAATTTTGTTGTGTGGTAGATACTCCAAGTATCGCCCTGGTAAAAGACCACTATTCAGGATTGAAACGTTGCTTGAAATGTCTAAATCCGTGTTTGGTGACCAGATCTAAATAGCCAGGTACTTCCCAACTTACCCCTTCCCCATCTCCTTCCCCTCCCCACTACTTTCAGACTCAAAACATACCTCGATTAGAGATGTCATAGTCCCACTGGCTCTAAGCGATTGGGAGCAGTTGAGACTCTTTTGCGGAATTATACTGTAAATAGTGTATTAAACATGACGTGCTATGTTTGTAACGTGTATTTTTTTACCATAAATGTATTAAGGGGCGTTTTTTTTACGGTCGCCCAATCTGCCCAGCGCTCGCTGCGCCACTGTTTCCACAATGTGTAGCTTACAAGTGTCGCTATCTAGATAACATGCGAAACGTCAATCCGGCGGCAGTTTGACAGGTGACACGGTGCTCGTGCAGAGTGGAGAGCTGCGCGAGTATGAGATAGATGGGAATACCGCAAGGGATCGGCCTGGGTCCTCTTTTAAATAAGTAATTTTCTGTGCGATGATAAAGGGGAGATTCAAGGGTGAATTTAAAATTCAAAGTCACTAGA